>OOFE01041509.1:0-17500 GCA_900323365.1 Monocentris japonica | reverse complement strand
CTACCGATCCCAAACCCCTACACTCCCATATAACCCTTCCAACACACACACACACCCCTACAATGGTATTTCACTATGATATAGAAAGATAGAGCACGAAATCAAAAGAATCTGCACCACTGAAGCTGACACAACTCACCGCTCATTCCCTCCCACTACTCCCACTCTGCTGCCATGATAAATGAATAAAGCTCTGGCACCGGGCTCCCAGGAGTGCTACCATGCAAGCTAGAAGACAAGTCACTGCAGCTCACACTCGCTATTCGAATGGGAGTGGAAATCCATCATTTGGGCATTGTCTTGTCACCTACAGCCAAGTAGGGCTGCACAATTAACCATGCATAACTGTGTATATTGCATTTTTTCCTAAAGATTATTTTTTGGGGTTTTTATTCCTTATTGGATAGTCCAAAGAGGAGAGAGACAGGGAAGATGGGAGAGAGAGAGAAAGAGAGAGGGACAACAGATTCGAATTGAGGATGTTGTGAGTACATAGTAATCACTAGGGTTCAACCGGTATGGGTTTTTTAGGGGCCAATACCAATACCAGTATTTTTAGATTGAAGTCGCAACAGCCATTATTTTGTGCTGATATTCAGTATTTTTAAATGTGACCCTTTCACAAGAAGTTTACCCCCCAGAAATGTAACAGCATTTAGTGTCATGGGACACTAAAAGGTGGGTTAGAATCAGCAAACCAGTATATTGGTCTAACCCTAGTATGAGCCTTGACATTTGCTGTAGTTGGAAATAGTAAAGACGTTGAAATATGACGACAAAAGTGCAGTACAATAAGTTTGTTCCACAATAATCATTATTATCATTTAGCCATAACTGTGCAGCCCTACAGTGAAATCGAGCTGAAGTGCGGAGCTTTGTGCACGTGTGTCTCCGTGCGTGCACGTATCAACAAATAACACACACCACAACACTGGGGACAGGAATAGCTGTATTACTGTGGTTGGCGCTCAGTTGGCGCACAGTTGGCGCTCTGCCTGGTCCCCCTTGGCAGCCTGGCATGAGGTTGGCATCAGGTCACAACATCAGCCCAGAGAGGAAGGCCCTTCACTGGTTGTTGGCTGAACCACTGAGGTGCCACCCACGGGGGCTCCAGATGGCACAGCATGGCACTGGCCTCATCCTGATGTCAACAGCGTGCTATCCAGTGGTGCACCAGCATGATTAAGATGAGGAGAACACAGCATCTCTTTGAGTGCTTGAGAGTAAATCACAAGATGTAGTCGGTGTTTGAAAATAGTGTTTTTTCCACCTCCGAATATAACATTTTATATCCGGAGGTGGAAAAAACACAGTGTTGTGTCATCTGGATGAATACTCAGTCCTAGTTAGTTGGAGGGTGGATGCTATTTTTGTACAACGGACAACTTCAGTGAAATTGTTATATTGCTGTTTTACATGAAACATTTAACATCTATTTCAACCACTGGCATGTGATGATTTGGGTTTTCAAGATGCCTTAAAAGTGCCAAAAATAGCACTCGGTCCTGATCAAATAAAATAAAATAACCTTCCATGGGATTCAGCATTTCCTGTCAGAGCGATTTGTCTCGTCAAGTCACTCAAAACGCAGTTTTGTGAAGCGAACAGGGCGAAGCAAAGCAAAGCCGAGACGTCCTTCAGTCTGAAATCAGCACCAAACCAGTGAGGCGTGACTCTCCCTCTCTGTCTGTCAAACACATCCTTTCAAGCCTGATTTCCTCACCCCTCGCTCCAGGCCGCTGCCATGTGTCCACCTGAGATGTGCCAAAGCATTATGGGATTGCACGGGCAAAGAATTTAAGCCCTCACCCCACTTGGCTATACTTATCACTCTCTCTGCCCCCCTCTCTCTCCTTTCTTCCATCAAATCTCATCCAAATCTGTTGAGGTGAAATGGCCACTTGAGTGCAGTTTAGAGCGGTGAGGCGAAACAGCTTTCATCTAACACTTATCACAGTGCAAAGTGTATGACCACTGCACTGCTGCTCGATAAGCTGGCCCTGGTAAACTCCTGTGTTTAAGTGTGTGTGTGAAAGAGAGAGAGAGAGCGAGAAAGAGAAACAGAGCAAACACACACTCTACACCATACTCAGCGGGCGGTGTTAGTGAATGAGGTTCAGACTGGTGTGGCTGAATGCGGCTCCTCGGGGGTTAAGTGACTCACCATTGATAACAAAGCACTCTGTGGAGCAAGGAGGCGATATGGACTTAAAACGGAGACTTTAAAACGATGCTGACCCCGTAGTGTGGACGGGCGGAAACGGAGACTTTTGAAAACAATGACGCAGACACCGACGTACGCTTCCTGATTGGGTCTTATCAGTCAGACGTATCCTTCCCTGATTTGTCACTCCCCTATCACGTGACCCTTTTCCAGAAGAAAACAAACGACAGCTACCAGTAGGAAAACTCTTTTCTTATCAATGAAGTTGTGGTTCCTGAGGAATGGCGAGGGAACTTTCGAATGTCCAGATCGGCCTTGATCAGACAGAGCAGACAATCTGCTTCCTGTTTACACCGGCATGTGCATGCCCAGTGTAGGTGAATGGTCACGTGATATGTGTTTTCAGGCGTGTTAGTATGGACGGAGATGAAAATGAAAACGACCGTTTTCATGTGGATGTAGCCATAGTCACCTATTACGGGTTCTGCACCGGCACTAGCCCTGCACCTCTATTAAGGTGTGCCATTTACACCTGCTCTACATCACTACATGGTACAGGCTCTGTATGGTCTCTCACTTGAAGCTTGTGCATGATAGGAGGGAACGGGCTAGAGTTAAAGCTGCACTAGGCAAGATTTTCATGTAAAAATACACCACCATCCCCCCTAAATAAGACACTGTAGATTCGCCCTATTTGCCCAAATGAAATTCTGGTGTCGGGTATGATCACTGGCAGGAAACCTTCTATGAGCAAACTGGATTCACCGACGGTGGCTGAACATCTCCACCAGCTGTAGCCCCACCAGCCACTAAGAGGAAGACATTTAGTTTACTGATGTCACGATACATGATTGCTGGTTATTAAGTCTTCAAAATTCAAACTGTTACCCCTTGCTGCTATTTCAGGCCCCCAAAGACCAAAGTTGCCTGGTGCAGCTTTGCAGAAATGAATGGCAAACTGAGTGAATGAATGAGCGGACATACTATATGAGTGTGTGTGTGTGTGTGTGTGTGTGTGTGTTTTAGGATTCCTAAATTGGATTGACTGCTGCTTAATGGACTCATCCTCTAAGTCTCATTTAGTATATTTGGTATATTTTGCCTGTCACCACACACACACACACACACACACACACACAAATCCCCAGCAGCAACATCTTTTTCTTCCCAACAGCTTAAACCACCCCTGAGCTCAAATCATTGATCATGGAAAGCTGCCAAATGCTACGATGCAGTCTCATCAAAGGGAAAGCGCTGAGGCTTTATGGAAGAAGAGCCTACACCAACGTTTCTGGGCGGCGGGGAGGAAAGGAGCTGAAGAAGGGAAGGATTTCAGGAGAGAGTCAAGAAAATTTCACGTGAAGTCAACAGAACAGGTATTCCTCTTTCCCATGACTTAAGCAGAAGTGTGAGGAAATGCTTGTTTGGGTGTGTGTGTGTGCAACCCCGACTTTAAGCATCACACCAACAAATCCACCGTAAAATCATAACTCTTCGAAGTTCTTCTTGTAATCAGAGTCAGTACTGTTTGTGAATACACGTCTCTACAAGTTCAATCTCTCAAGTTGCGCCGTCTTTGAAAATCATATAACATATATGTAGTATTGTGTTGGTTTCTGTTTTTCGCTTTAAAAGCAAGAACAAGAAGCACAGAGATTTATTCAGTTCGTGCTCTGGACCGTTCAAAAGCCCCGTAAGCACAGCGCTACTCAACAATGCCACTAACAACCTGAACAATAAGCTGTTAACAAGCTGTGAAATGTCACCATTGCCCTGACCCCCTGCCTCCGGTGACAAAGAGAGAAAAAAACAGAGGGGTAGGTTTTCACTTCTCCTCCACTAATCCCTCTGTTCTCCCTCGTTATGTCCTCCCGCCTTGCCCTCCTCCTCTTCAGGAGGCAGTGGCAAGCGAACCGTCTCCCCAGAGAGGGAGAAAGAAACCGCGGATTCGCCTGCCAGGGCTGCCCTGCCTCCCCCACAATGGTTAACGATGGTAAATAGTGACAGAGGATCTCACATGGCACAAACACACTAACATCACCCGTCAGAGTGAATCACTACGGCTGCCTTAAATAGAGAGCGACAGGAGCGTTCAGCAAGAGTAATGGAAGATACCACTCACACGTGCACATGACAGATGCGCGTACATGCACACAAAGACATGCGCACACAAATCCACAGACTCACATACATGCAGTCCTCAAAGATACGTCACTTTTTTATCTAAAGACTACATGTAACGCCTTATACTATGAGAATGTCTAGGGCTGAGAATTAAAAAAAAAAAAAAAGATACCTTGTGACGTAAATTTTTTTGTCATTATTGTATTAATGGGCGGCAGGTTGGCCAAGCGGTTAGAGAGGCCAGCCCATGACCAGAGGGTCGCCGGCTCCATCCTCGGCACCACCAGGAGGGTGCATTCCAGCTGTGAGCTGGTGATTGAAAAAAAATGACTGGTGTCACAGCTACAGTGCCCACCAACACTGCCAAAGTGCCCTTGAGCAAGGCACCCAACCCCCAACTGCTCCAGGCGCGCTGTCCAGTAGCTGACGCCTGTGCTGTCCTCTGACCTGAAAAAGTGCATGTGTGTGGGGTGATGTGTGTATATCTAGTCAGAGGTACGCAGAGAAACAAATTCACTGCATGCGTACATGTGTTGGTGCCAAATAAAGTTGATTCATCAACCAGTTCTTCTTCTTCTATTTTGCCATTAAACTGAAGGTCATTCTGTCACCCTCAGCAGTGTAAATCCTACACTCTGCTTCAATCCCAGTGGATAGCAATTACATCCTATTATTTAGACCATAATACCCACCTTTGACTGGAATGAGCCGTTCCGTTTGATTTTATTGATTGTTATGGTAAGCATTCCTATAGGAGTCATTTACAGTACAGCACATACTCTCCTACTTGCCTTCATCACCACTCTCCCTGACACCCTCCTAAACAGACTGTCAGATGATTCCATTAGCATAAGTACTTGCGCCATTCATCTATCTAACACCTATATGAAGGCACATGGCGATGTATAACCCTGGGTTTCTGTCGTGCCAAGATATGAGGCCTACACTAAAGTGCTATTAAATTACAGGGCCATATTTGACACCTACAGTATCTGTGACTATCATGCCGAGTTCACCACCATTTTCACCTGACAAGTGCCCCATGAAAAATGTATGTCTTTCCTTTAAGGTCTCGATGGTTGCGGTAAATTGAATATTGAAAGAGACAGAATAAAAAATGACTCGCATCCAACAAGACCAAAGGTCCGCATGTGCCAGGGTTTGCGGTTTTGTCTTTAAAGCAGCCAAGCGTTTGCTGGTCTGAAGGCAAGATGGTTCATCTGACATAATAGGTGATACTGTCGTGTTATGTTTGAACTAATGTTGTGCATCCGTGACAGTAATGAGGAAGACACTACACCATAGCAGACAAAAACAAATGGGTGACTTGATACAGCATAGTGATACCCCAAACGGCAGACGCAGAATCGGATGTATAGCGCATGAGTGTGATTTAATTTGATCTTCACAACAGTCACATATTAATAAAGTCGTTCGTCATCCCTGGCCTCTTGGTTTGAAGCAGAGGGTGTTTTTCAAGGTGTCGAGAGCCTCCATCTGGCTTGCTTTGGTGATGTCTCTGTACCCAGTGGGAACAGCTGCTCTCCCACCTGTCCTCGGATCTCTTCTCAGGCCCACATCACTTTACAGTGCCGCTGTCCATCAGCCGAGTAAAGAAAGCCACACAAAGCAGCAAAGTTTCACAAAGTTGTGAAAATAGTCTCTAGTTCTGTCATAAGCATTTGACAAATAGTGACATGGAGGAGGAGGCCAAGTTTAACGTCAACCCAAACAAGCCCAACATTTTCACAATATGATATCATGGCACAGCAGAAATTCAGATTAAAACAGCTTTGGAAACTGTTTTGAACTGATATCAGAAAGATACTAAGGTCCCAGTTTCACAAGATGATGCAGGTAGCAGCTACAGACGACTACAGACGTCGCCTCATTTTTCATATCGCCGAAAAATTTGTACAGGGTTTCAACATTGGTGTAGGCTGTCACATCAACATCTATCTATTCTAATGTCAAAATGTTTGCTGGGATTTTTTTTTGCGAAACCCATAAGTGATGCAATGATTTAACAGAGGATGTGTTGATAATCCCTGAGAATGATAATTCAAAAGTCATGATTTAGTGGTGAATTTTTCATGGTTCAGAGCAAGACGCAAAAAGCTTATTCTTTACATGATAGAGACGTCAAATTCAGAAGACTTTGTGAAAAACAAAACTCAAGTGTTATCAACTCAAGCTTATGCCTTCAAACTTTTAACAAATATTCCTCATCTCTCAAAAAGAAAAAAAAAACACTCAAAACCTTGTTTATTGGTTTTTGAAGTGACTTTTAATGTGATTTCAAAGCCAGCGAAGCTGATGATCATAAAGCTTCCCAGTTGCAAAGCATGAATTTTTGGTCAGGTGTAATGTTAAACTGCACTAATGGATTCACTTGATGAAATCTGCAGATAATGAAAATGTGGATACAAAGATTGGACTGTTGAATTTTTTATGAGCAGGAAGACAAAGAGAAAAATTGCAGATAAAACAAAACAAACTGCTGAAATATTACTCTTGATCAATAATTGAGCATTTATTGTTGTTTGATAATTTCCTCATATTTCCAGACGAGCTTTTTGTACAATGTTCTCAGTGGTGTATTATTTTACATCAGGAGCAAGGTCCCATTCAAGGCATGGCCACATAAGTTGAATTCTGGAGTGCAAACAATTGATTTTTGGATGAATAAACTCCCCAGGTAGATAAACTAACAACTGGCATGTAGTTTGAAACCCTGCTAGCATTCTGCGTGCGTACATTTATAAAATTATATTTTACCAATAAAATATTTCAGGTTTTCTAGTCTGTCACAACAGGAGATGAATATATTTATAGTATCCCTATAGTAGCCCCAGCTATATTATAATTGAGTGTCCTCAACAAATTTGATCTCAGGCAGGTTACAGTGTTGTCACTCAGGGCATTGTGGTACAGCTATATTATCGATTTTCTGTCTTGACTCAGGACTCGTCTTATTTGCAGAGATGCTATGAAATAGACAGTTCGGAATATGAAGCACACTTGCATGAGCACATGGCATCCTAATCAGAGGAACAAATTCCCTTCCAAAAGAATTTTTCTGTTGGGGCTCACAGATCAACTGAATCTGTGACACCTCTCTGATTGCAGCTTCCTCAGGATCTACTATCTCGCACATAACTCCTGGGTGAACCATTGTCAGATGCAGCCACTGTGGAGAATTTCATTTGAGAAACAGAGAGGCTGCTGAGGGTTTCACTTTTCGATGGATGATGGATGACACCAGAGTTTGCCGATGCAAAAAACTCTGAACAGCTCTGATGATGATGCCCTTGAGCTTTCTCCATCATTGTCTAGTTTTTGTCGTTACTGAAAAGCTCCAACACTGGCCAGCTGCTTTGTACTGAACACAGCTTCAGAGATCTTCTTACTCTTAGTCTGTCTTTTATTTTGTTGAAATTATTGTGTTGCAAATCCCTTATTTATTGCTGAATCCCAGCAAACAGCATCTCAATGAATGATCTAAGCCCCAGACTTCTCGGCTCATATTAGCTAGTCTGAGTTCAAAAAAGTCTCAGACAATAACCTTTCCTTTTGGGTCCTTAGATGTATTTGCTATAATATGGAGGCAATATGAGATATCTGCTTTTGTATTATCCAGAGACAGGGGGCATATTTGTCATGGATGCATTAGCCTTTTCATATTAGCTTCAGTCGTTCTCCTTTGGTGGAGTAATACTGTTATGAAGGCAATAAGCAAGAACTGAGCTGAAGGTGGGCATAGGTTTCCATGGAGCTACAGTAGCTCTTCGTCATTCCAACCTTCACAGCCTGTAACCACCATTTATCAACTGAGAGCAAAATTGGTCTTATTCCAAGTTATCTGAATATTACCAAGAAGTGTGAGTTGTGTTGAGCAAACACTTGATATGAATTGATATGAACATGTATAATTGATCAATATTTGCTGCCATATGCAGGGTAAAAAAAAAGTATGACTACACCAGAAATTCCCCAGTGTTTTTCACTGATAAAATTCTCTAGGAATAAAAAGGATGTCCTTTTACTGCGACCTGCCTTATGGTACACTACTCTCCTGTTAATCATATCCTTGCAAGATTAATGATTTATCCCCAAGGGACCTTCTACCATCACCAGTGTCTTTTCTCCCACCCTGACTCTACTTGTTTCATTCATTGTCTTTACCCACTTATTCCTTCCACTTGTTTCACATCAATCTATTTCTTTCCTTTACCTTTAATACTGTCTCCTCAAAGGGAATAGACTGGGGACCTATAAGCTGACATCCAGTTAATAGAATTGAAATTCTACAACACCTCCATAGCCACAATCCAGCAACAAGACAACCTGTACATCACACCACCATAAAAAAGGATTAAGATCATACAATTAAAGTTTTAGTTCCAGCCTCCCCTCCTCATCAACAGCCCCACTGACCCCCCACACTGAAACAAACTGAGGCAAATTTTGCAAAAGTCAGAAATATGAAGATTCTACAATGATCCCTGACTTGATGAGTTGCTCTAAAAATTGACACCTAGTGTGACTGAGCATAGTGCTGGATCTAATTAATCCCTCTAACCTTCACAACTATCTTCAATGAAATTGATCAAAAGACGTCCTTGCCAGATTTCCCTCATTGTGAACCATGCTGATATCTGTACTTCGTTGAAGGGCACAAGTGAAGAATGAATGGGTTATCTTATTGAATAAGGAGGAGGAGGTTTTATTGCAGGTTTAATGGCATGCCTCATCTCCTCTGATGTATCACCCGGGTCCACAGGGGACTTTGTGTGTGTGTGTGTGTGTGTGTGTGTGTGTGCGTGTGTGTGTGATGTGTCCTTCACTGGCAGTGCCCGAAGCCTATATTGAGACAATGAGCCCACTCTCTACCCTTCCCCTCTGCTCACTATCAGTCTGTTTGTCATTTTTATTGACCGTCATTCAATCAGTCCAGTCATATATGAAATTGTGTGATATACAGCATGTGGCCAGGATATATCTACACAAAACAGCCACCAGAAAATAAAGAAACATCCAGTACATTTTGCCACTGTGACTTACTGTATTTTTCAAAGTGTGCCAGAGAGGACTCCATAGCTGCAATGTTTTTTGAAGTGTGTAGTAGCCTCAGCTTAGTCTGCATTCGTCTCATCTCCCCTTGGGTTGTCACAGTGCTGTAGTGGGGCCAGACAAAGAGTCAGTAAGACACTTGACGGGTATTGAACCATTCGGTCTCTTGCATGATGCACAGGCAGTAGAGAGGTGATCAGTGGGTCACAAATAGAGAGGGCATTCCTCATTCTTATCTCTAGGGTAGAGTCTGGTGTGGGACTGCATGGCAGCACTGGTTCATGTGAAAGCACCAAGGTTGGGAGAAATACACTACATAAATTCTAAGATGCAACCCCAGTACACTGTAAAGTTGGTTTTAAAAACATATCGATTCGAAGGTGATTTGCTATGCCCATGAAACTTTCCCACTGAAAGCAACGCTCAGGGCATGGTCTCTACCCACCAACCCAAAGCTGACCCCTCGCTGTCATAAAACAGCTCTGGAGGTGGCTGCTTGTACCTTTGCTTCCTCGACCTTAGTAATGCTGCTTCAGTGAGGAGTGAGTCCTGCAGAAGAGTCAACAGCATATTAACCCTGTTACAGTGGCCAGAGTTGTCATGTGGATGTGGAGAAAAGGTACAGTAGGGAGGCACCAAAGGTTAAAGGTACAAGAAATAAGATTTTTACTGTTCCATAGTACAAAATCACCATAATATATCTTTATATATAATATATATATATATATATATATGTCGATCAATACCGATGAATCAACAGTTAACAGGCCAGGTGCTTTCAAACTTCACTTTCTGGACCCTACTCATTGGAATTTCAAGACCCTTCAAATCCAAATGTGACTTTATTATCTATGCCAATTGCAAGCTGTGCAAGAGACCTGTTGATGTTGTGGCAATTCCCAATAGAGGTCACAGATTACTTAATGCCACTTGAATGTTAAAATATTTTTTGTGGGCCACGATTGAAAAGCCAGTCCTAGCACTGCATCCCTCGAGGAGCCAACAGGCTGAAGGTGCTATTATGGTGTTTTGACATCAGAGGCACTAACTGCAGCTGACTGGGAGCTCCCATTTGCCCCGACAGCCTGTTAGAACAGCCGAGTCATCACACCAAGGATTAGAACAAGGGATGACTCTAATGGTTGATATACTCTGAGTCAGGGATCCTACTGTCTTTCCACAGGCTATCTGCTGCCAGTGGAAAAAAACAGAAAATAGAACAAAAACATCAATGTGAAGTCTGGTTGGATGGGTGGCTTCTTTCAAGTCCTATCTCGCAAATGAAATATTACCGGACTCCCACACTGATGCTGCTGCTGTGCATTAGCAAGTGAGATGAGGACTCTGCTATCTCAATTTGAATGTGAGAAATTGGGCTAGTTAACTTTCAACGACCAGACACCTACATTCCAGAGAACACCCCATGATATTATACAATATCTTCACAATCCCGGTCCCCTTAAAAATCCCATCAATTTCATTCTTACCATAACAACAAGAGGGTGTGGGTTGGGATGTAGCGGCACAAGATCATTTGAGCCTCAACACCATTATACGGTGGATTATTATAACAGTGAGTTGGTTGCTTGATGTCGTGAAAATCATATCACACACCTTGTATGCAATGCCACAAACACATCAGCAGTGACTAGATAGGATCAATCTGAGAAAACACTGAATTCCAGCTAATCTGCATCTTCATGCTTTTATTTGCTGCTGCCTTCTGTGAGCAACATTCATCACTGAAGCTGAAGAGGGTAAAAATAGCGGACAAGCAGGTGATCAGATTTGGCATGATCCGCTCTCTTAATTACCCATCTGATGTAGAGGGCTGGTGAATTGGTATATTTCCGAAAGCCCAGATGCTCACGAAGACTAATACTTTAGATATGTAGGTATTCTTATTGTGAAACACCCCATTGATCAGAAACTCAAAAATGTATCTAAAATTGTGTATACAAAGTGGAAACAGTTGGGTCCTTCTAAACTGGAGATGTTAATTTGACAACCTGAAACCAATATTGGAAACCCATGGAACTCTAGTGCCAAAAAGAAAATAGCTGTCCATAGCTGCTTCCTGCATTGTTTTGGGAAATCAGGATGATAATATGTTTCTGATATCAATTCAAAGCAGTTTCAAAAGCTGTTTTACAATACCATGATATCATTTTGTGAAAGTTTTGTGCTTGTTTGGGTTGATGTTGAACCTGTATGTCATGTAAACCTAAGAGTTTGGACTCGGCCCCCTCCTGCACATCACCTTCTGTCAAATGCTTGCTGGGACGCCTTTGATTAGAAACTAAAAAGCTGTCTGCTCTAGAATTCACAGCGGTCCTGATGTGGGAACAGGTGGGTCCTTCTTAACTGGAGAGGTTTGCACTCATCCAACACAGCAGGTGTTGAGTCTCTGCGTTACAAAGAATAGGTCCTAATCATGAGATACAGCAATGTGCGGGTGAATTTTTGTTGGAGTGATATGTAAAGGTTCAGGCTACAGGGCTGAGCGCTTGGTTTTCTGTAGCTGATTTCACAACCAAGCTGTCTGGACACAGCTGCACTGGAGTGAGAAGGCAGTTCACTGCATTTAGCAGCCCTGGGGGGAGGACTGCAGTCTCTGTGATGGATGGGGAGGAAGGCAAGGAGCTGCACTGAGGTGACTGGGGATCGCATTTCACCCTGCGTCGTCCACAGGGTAAATATGATGAATATTCATCCATGCCACAGCAGGGGCCAAAAACCCCTGGACGAGCCTCACTGCAGAGCCCTGAGTACCCTGGCCCCAGAGCCTGCAGGGATATCCACGTCTGCACAAACACACACAGACATGCGCACACACACACACACACACACACACACACACACACACGCACACACACTTTGGGGGATAAAATAATAATGACGTAGAGATAACGAGAGAAAAATTGTGCTGCTCAGGTATTTTACAATCCCATTAGAGCTCTTTGTCATCCTCTACAGTGTTGTGAAAATGAATGCTCTATAGTCATGCACAAAAGAGTTTGTATGGCATCTCATCATAGGTGGAAATTATTGTTGACACTTATTTTCAGACTAGACAAGTGTAAAATTATCCTCACTAGCCAGAATCCCAGACACCGCCTCTGCCTGACACTATGTGTCGGATTTTGTTGTGCAATTAGATGTGGTGGCACATTCTAATGCTAGCAAAAGCCTCTACTTATTTTGAGCAATTATTTTGAGGTATTTCACATTACTATGGAAGATGAACTAAAATGCATTACATTACTATATTCTGGCATGTAAATAAAATAAGAGGTGAATTAGAAAAGATTATATAAGCTGCATTTTCCACTGCAGCCAGGTTCTCTGCATCCATCCATTTTGCTGTTGTAACAGAATTTTTTGATCGCTGCAACCAAAGAAAAGGTATCAATATTTAACAATTTAACATTGTGAGTGTTGTGGAACCGACATGCAAGGTAGAAAAAGCTAAAGGAATTCACTTATGGCCTAGAGCAATGCACTGTTATGTCTTCACCACATCTACTTTAACTGCACCATGGGTTTCTCATGTGCATTGCACACCTATAAATATGGTAGTTTTCATTCTGTTTGTTAATCTCCCCTGCTCTGTGGTAGATGTGTATTTTATCTAAAACATACAGGAGGAAAAACTATTTGAAGAATTACAGTTTGAGGATCGCTCTAGAGTTGCAGGGATATGTTGTAACTATTTCAATACTTAAAACTTTCAACACAATAGTTTTCTTGTTAGGGGTGCATTGCGGGTCATCTTTTGTAGGAGCCTCACCCACCCAAGCCACTTGAGAGCCAGGAAACAGTCTGAAACTTTCACACTCAGTCCCAACTCTCTCCATAGATCTAGTCAACACATCCTGTAGCTTAGCTCAGCCTACTAACTCATCTCCAAGACTCCTGTGCAACAATCCCAGCAAGCATATGTAATATAGTGCTGAAATGAAAGCTTAGATGACGTCTATAGTCGTCCATAGCTGCTCTATTAGAAAACGGAGCATGACAGAACATATTGGGAACACATCTCCTTTTTGTGTCATGCACAGTATGTCAGTTAGTTGCATGTCAGGGAAGGTTCAGGCTGTGACTCAAGAACAATCAGAGGATATGACACTGACAATTGCATTGTTTACTTTGCATAAGGTTTAAACCAGGGATGTAGTGGAAGGTAAACAAACCCAATCTTAGTTTACACACCATTTTATTTGCAGAACAGAATTTATCACTTTTTTAGGATGACATAAATCAAAATTATGCATTAGCATTATTATCATTGCACTTTTTATGCTTTTAAGGAAAAGCCTAAATTAATGCTTAATGCCTGAAAGTATTATTGTATTATTATTGTAGTATAATTGATTTTTGTTTCTATTGGTGGTTGTTTGCCGTACGATGCTCACCAACCAGAGGTCATAGTCTACCCACCATTTTATGTAACACTTTAATACTACTTTTATAAAGGTTGATTAACTAGTAGATAAACTTTCACCACTCCACTGAAGTACAGTACAGTATGATAAAGTACACTGAACTTCCCTTCTTAAAGGCTTCCACATGCCTCAGAGATACTTTTCACTCTTTTACCCATAATGCTTCTCTCATGAGATGACTGTTTGTTTATGTTCTCTTTGCTAGTGTTCAGCATTTCAAATTCTGGGCAAAAATACTCCTCCGCAACTTGAATCAAATTTAGAATTAAAGTGCCACTCTTATCTCTCATCCCAGTCTGTGATGCATTGAACAGTAAGCTCTCATTCTGAAGGAGATTTGTCATAATACATAACACAGCCAGATCTATTCCTCTGCTGTCAGGGCCCTTGGTCTTGGTCGTGTCTGCCTCCACGGTTTGGAATAGGAATACTTTACATGATTGTCAGTGAATACAGGTATAGGCCGTAATATGTAATTATAACTCACTTTCATCTTACCAAAGCAAACAAGCACATTACTTAAAGAAAACATGATGCAAATGATATCACATTTTGTAAAGTAATTTCACTGGCAATTGCACCATCCAAATCCACAATGTCGTGAATTCAAATTGTATGGAAACAGTTTTTTGAGATGACAGTGATCAAGCTGTCGTTCAGATCTCCTAGGCTGTCCCACAGTGCCATGTGCACCCGGTGCTTCTAAACTGACATGAATAGACACTGATGGGTGGAGGCTTTGAACTGAACTGTTAGATTGGTAATGATGTCAGAGCAAGGCCTCCATCTTGAACCCCTGGAGCTGGCAATATCCATGTTCTGACACCAATCTACATATTCAACAATTCAAATTGATGCAAACTGCAAAATGATTCAGATATACGAGTGTTCAGAATTGAATGAGAGTTTATAGTCTTTATATCAGCCGGTATTTGATGCAGGGGAATATACACAAGTATAGTTTTACTCTTCTAAATAAGGTAATGACCCCGTCTGCTATATTAATTCTTATATTTGAGAACTCATTTTCATATTTTAAGTTTAACTAATTTGACAGAACTGGATCTCAGACAATATTACATTACATTACATTACATTACATTTA
The DNA here is from genome assembly GCA_900323365.1 of Monocentris japonica. Taxonomy (NCBI): domain Eukaryota; kingdom Metazoa; phylum Chordata; class Actinopteri; order Trachichthyiformes; family Monocentridae; genus Monocentris; species Monocentris japonica. Next base: position 2,589 of record OOFE01041509.1, on the reverse strand, counting down.
GTGGACGCTTTTATCCAAAGCGACTTACAATAAGTGCATTCACCGTAGGTCGGCAAGAGAACTACTAGTCACCAGAAATTGTAAGTGCATTTCCTTCCTAAACAAGCATCTAAGAGCAGAAGCAATGTTAAGGTAAAAGTTACCGACCTACTTTTTTATTTAAACAATATGTGATAAAATGAATGAAAGCATGTCCTCTTTGTCTTCATACCATTATAGGCTGTACTGGCTGAAGTGTGTGTGTCACTCTTATGTATTAGGGTACGACCCTGTCATAACCTCGCTACGAATGCAAATGTCATCATAGTCAAAGTTTGGACTGATGTAAGAGCCAATCACTTGGTATTTTACATAAACCTGATATATTATCTGAAGTGAAAATGTGTACAATAACAAAGCAAAACAAAAAATGCTTAGTTGTATTTTCATGTTTATCTTGTGAAGTAGTAGCAGAAAGTATCATACCTATTCAATAATTGAGCACACCATAAATGCCACAAAGTATCACATCTCAAAATATTCCTTATATACAGCATGCATGTGCTGTGTATATTTTCAAACTTCTAAACTTTCGTTTTGGCATAAATTCCCACTGTTTTTTGGTCAGCTCAGTCGGTTCAAGTCAAAAGGAAACAGCATTTCGATGGACATAACACCAGGGCAGTGGGCTGTGAAGCAGTGAAGTCCATTGCGTACTCAATATAGTTGGTGAAGCAATGCGCTGTGAAATGTTTGGCAAATAATCTTCATCTGTTACAAATTCTGATTCTTCAAAATGATTGTATTATAGCCACCGGGACAAATCCTGGTTTCTTAGGAAAAGGAAACAACACCCAAAAATAAACTGCCATGTTGCCGCAGGTGTCACTGTGTCACTTCAATTTGTGAAGTTGCAGGTTTTCTATGATGGGAGGGGTGGGGTGATTGTTCAAAAATAGGTGATGATATTAATGGTCGGAAATGTAACGTACACCTACCGGTACGTGTCACCACTAAACAGTTTTCGGGGATTTCAATATAAAAATATGAGAAAACAAAAATGTTGTAAATTGTTTGTTTGTTTATTGTTAAATAGGTGCTGTGGTGAAATAGCTAACAAGGTCAAGAGGTCATTTTTCGTTTCGTGGTAACTAAGCCCTTGGTTCATTGATACTTGATTATTCCTTACTTCAAATTATTAGACGGGGTCATTACCTTATTTGGAAGAGTAAAAATAACCTTCCTCATATCATCAGATTAGACCTACATCTATTTCCCATTGTGTATGTTTTTCTCACAGTGACCATTTATGCAGCAGGGGCTACTGGGTAAATTGATGTGTTGAGAGGTAGGTGGAGTTTGTGCTGATCTCAGCAGGCTTTGTGTGAGTCCAGGTACTGAGCAGCATAACAATCCCAGTATCCCCCCCACTACATCAAAGCCTGAACAAAAGTGGAGGTTTTGTGCTGTGTCACAAGGTTGAAGTAGAGCAACTATCCATCACAGCGGTGCAGGATTACTGTATTCTGATGAGCTTTACTGGAGTACTGTAGATGTTTAAAGTCGGCATGCACAGCATTACTGCTCCACAAAAACATATTACAGACATAAAAAACGTTTTGATCTGAATAAGTATTTTCCAGGTGTGTACAATCTGTCTAGAAGAAAGATGGTTGATGAATGAATCAACTTTATTTGGCACTAACACACGTATGCATGCAGTGAATTTGTTTCTTCGCGTACCTCTGACTAGATATACACACATCACCCCACACACATGCACTTGGTGCCGGGGACCAGCGACCCTCTGGTGATGGGTCGGTCTCTCTAACCGCTAGGCCAACCTGCCGCCGAATGTGTGTCTCAATCAAAGAGCACATTAGAAACTCACACTAAAAGCATTACATCATTCAACAGCCTCCATTATCAAAAGGGCATATGGATATTATATACATTTGAAATATCTTAATGAGGTTCAGATCACACCAAAATAATTTCATAATTTCAGTCTTTAAGTTATGACTGTGATATTGAAAACATAAGCATTAGGCACTACTATACAGTGACATCAATCACAACATATGGCCATCTCAAGAGTTTACTTATGTTTTGATTGACATTTTGGCACTGGTTAAAACCCAAAGCCTAATTCTGAAAAACATGCATTTATATACTCAGAGATCCTTTAAATGTCTAATTATCCCAAAAAAAATGTTGACTTCTAAGTCCTTGCTCAGCCGCACGTCTGTCTTCTGAGCAAATATGGGCACCAGATAAGCCATATGGTATGCTTCAGATGCCAGGCTGAACTGGAACTACACACCAGCAGACCCAAACAGATATAAGATAGGCTTAGATTAGGTAATCAGAGCACCAAAACTGTTTCACCCACATCAAAAATCGAATTAAAATCCATTTGGGCAAAAAATTGTTTTTTTGTAATATTTTTTGCACAGTTTAATGTTTTGGCATGACAATAGAAAATGTGGTGACAATGGATTTTAGTGGCAGAGAATGCATTGGTACAATACAAGGGCACAACATGACTTACTGGAGAAGCCTGCATGAGGGTCAGTTTCACTTGAATCATTAAAAACCAAGAGGAAGTTG
>OOFE01041507.1:0-15523 GCA_900323365.1 Monocentris japonica | reverse complement strand
CAGTGTACCCATCTTCTGATGGCTACTTCCAGCAGGATAATGCACCATGTCACAAAGCTCAAATCATCTCAAACTGGTTTCTTGAACATGACATTGAGTTCACTGTACTCCAATGGCCTCCACAGTCACCAGATCTCAATCCAATAGAGCACCTTTGGGATGTGGTGGAATGGGAGATTCGCATCATGGATGTGCAGCCAACAAATCTGCAGCAACTGCGTGATGCTATCATGTCAATATGGACCAAAATCTCTGAGGAATGTTTCCAACACCTTGTTGAAAGTATGCCACGAAGAATTAAGGCAGTTCTGAAGGCAAAAGGGGGTCCAACCCGGTACTAGCAAGGTGTACCTAATAAAGTGGCCGGTGAGTGTATACTGTGTGGATGAGGTAACTGATTATGGTAACACAGTAGCGATAATGGAGGGATGTCAGGAGTCTCTAAAAAGGGAAGGGGGGTGGTTGTTAGGTATGGTCTTAAAATGTCAAGGCTGATTATTGTATATATGGAAGTCAAAACCATCAAGATGTTGTTTTTCTTTCTTGCCTAAACTTTATTTACACAGGAAATGTTTGCAGAACAGGTATGCTCTTTTACAGCAACACCCTGATTCACTGTACTCACACTTGGTGGTTACATAGTACACACATGCACACACACAGTCCTCTATTGTTTCTACTGAGCGGTTCTACTGGAGCAAGTGGCTTGCTCAATCTTGTGCATGTTGTGGTCACGGATGATCAATTACCACGTAAACTTGCTATTGCAGGAACGAAGTTTATTCATACAGCATGTAGTAAAAATAACACAGTTCAAGACAGTGCCATGCTTTTCTCTGCCTCTTAGGGAGAGGGCAGACTAGATACACTCTGATGAGATAATTAGTGGTTGTCTGTAAGGAGTAGAGGACTAGAGTTCGGCTGTAGTTCAGCTGCTGGTCACAGTAGCCATACTAGTGGAGTAGAGTAGGTCTCATTATTTACACTATGTTCAAATTAAATTTACTTCTACAGGCACCAGCATTCCTTATTCTCCTCTCTTGCCTGGATTTAAGCCACAGGCCCGCTTCCCTGACTGTTACACTACCACCATGTTTTGTTCTCGTTGCTGTTTTTGTGTTTTTGAGGCATGGGCATTCCTGTGACGTCCCTAACTTCTGCCTCTATCTCACATACCGTCTGAGGACCCTGTAGTACAACTTAATCTTTTCTCTTAATCCAGATTGTCAATGATGAGCAGATATCAGATTGGGCAAGTTGAGTTCAAGGACAAGAAAACCAAGAGACAAGAGAAATTCTGTTAGCAGCAAGAAATTCTGGTCACAGCAGCAACACATCCTGAACATGTAGCTCAGTTTGTGTGCTCTTTTATTTTGCCCATAACGTCTACTCTCAAGCTCTCTGTAGATAATTCAATAAAACCTCGGCCCAATTGAAAACAATGCATTGTACACGTACCACCTTTCAAATCCCTGCGATCCCTCTTCCCTCTCCGGTTCATTGTTAGTGCAGCAGAGCAGAGCTGCAGTTTTTACACGTTCATACAAACATGCAGAGAGAGAGAGAGAGAGAGACCTTGCTACAATCAAAACTGCTATCAGATAACTAGCATAACAATCAGGCGACTAATACTTATCAGAAGCAAAACATAGCCACTGTAATTAGTCAACCCAGTTGTTTGAGGGAAAGAGGAAACACAAAAATTGTACTTGTCACTCATAGCCTTCAGTCAGGCAAGAAAAGAGAAGAAGGGCATGGGAGACACTCAAAATGATGTAGGCTAATAAAACCTTCTCTATACCTGGTAGAACTTTAATGCATGGGCTTGCTGCACACTCATTTGGTTGATGTGATAACCAACTACACTAAGCCACACTGTGCCTGTTTAAGTCATATAATCATTACATATCTAAAAAGGAAAATAAAGCACAGGCTATTTGGTTCATATTCTTCCCAAAACTCGCTGATGTTGGAACTTTTTTTTCCAAAGCAAAGTGGTCGTCATTATATGGGAGTGCAGTGTGCACAATAGCAACACAGTGGGTTGTAGGCTGATTACAAAACCACTGTGCTAATACCTGGAACTTAACGTCATACTAGCACAGCTGGCCAGTGCACAAAGTCCTTGAATCTGATCCGTGATAGAAATGTCCAGAGCTAAAGATCTTTTAAATCCTTTCTAAAGACTCACAGACGTCTCTGCTTTTCAGCGCTAACTTCTACGCTATTGGGTGGGTGGAAGGTTGTTTAGCTGGCCAATAGAGCTTGGCACTTTCAAACATTTTATTTCATGGATGGCAGAGCATTGGCACTTAACTCACTCCACGTGCACTTCGCCCTTCCCTGCTCTGTAAGTAGCTTTCACACAAGGTGCTGAAATTCATTTCTCCATCTATTTAATTTGCACATCAATGAATGGAAATACCAGAGTGCTAAATTACCACTCATCATCTCAACACATTTGTTGTTCTTATGAAGTGACTTAGAAAATAATTTGGACCACACCAGTTGTTGCACATTTTATGCAATGGTTTCAAAATGTATTTATTTAATATTTTGTGTATGTATGTTCTACACAAAGTTCTTTGGGCTAAATTGCCTTAATGGTAAGAAAAGATGTTCAATAAGTCATATCATGTTACTTGGAATTCATGTTTAGGTAGTCATTAAAGGTTTTGAGCTTTCAGAGTTCTTCTAATTCTGCTTTTCTTGCAAACACATCTAGATGTCCTCTACAACTGGCTTTTACAGTGCAGGTTACACTTTGCCGCGAAATTCTCAAGCATGGTGTAAAACAGGTGGTTAAATTATCACCATTCTGACATGTGAAAAAAAAAATACAGAGGGAGATATTTCTGTCTCTCATGTCTCATTTTGCCATGAAAGTGAAAAGGGAAATAGGGCAAGAGAAACTGAAAAGTGCACCCTGTGTATTTTCACAAATAGTGGCAGGAGGGTAACAATTGTATCCATTATCCAACCATGTGAGTTCAGATATACAAATCATAATACAGAAAATCACAACAATGTGAAATTTTGCTGACTAGTTTTTCAGTATCTGCATGTTACTGTATATATATACATAGATTAATAGATATTGACAGTATTACTTCTCCAAATATCATTGTTCAAAGTATATTTAGAAATTCTCTGAAAACCTACACTACATTTTTTCTGTAACCTTTTTTCTAATCTCATCTGATTTCCTCTTCTCTAGTCTCGGGAGCCTCTGGCGCTGAGTGACCTGAAAGAAGAAGTGTCCCCCAGGATCTCTGCTGAGGATTTAATCGACCTCTGTGAGCTGTCACTGGCCGGGCCCACCAAGAGGACCAAAGGTAGCAAGCCCAAAATCGTGGCTGTCGACATCCGCAGTGTAGAGGAGTATCCTTATGGAACCAATGAAGCTACATCATTGAAATTCTGTTGCTAATTCCTCACCTGTTTTAACACTTTTCTTTAATTATTAATTTAACTAGATAGCCATAGATCAACAAATACATTGGTCAAAGAATTACAAAGATGTGCTTTTCTGTCCAGTTCCATGAAGAGCGCCTGCTGCCCAGCATTTTGCTTCTTACCTTCAGGCTTTTTTGTACCATATAGAGATAAGAATTGCATCATGCAATGAAGTCGGATTTGTGACATATTGGGGGGAAAAAAAATCTGCAGTAAAAATGCTTATCCTGACATAGTGTGCTGCATTGGAAGTGTTTGAATAAGCTTGTCAAGCCCAGACTGCTAGTGTGCTGTACAGAATGCTAAGACACTGCTGCACACTCAACCTGTAACACCGGGGTGTGAGGACTTAAGTGCAGGAGAGACGAGAGCAGGCAGGACTGGATGAAAACCAAGGAATGGACGTTTAATGTATGTGGTCAAAAATAACAACACAAAAAGCCAACAGGGCTAGTAAAACAAAGTACTTGTCCCGTACATACGAATCAACACTAGAATTAGACTGCTTCTATAGAGATCAAATCAACAATAATCAGGAGGCTGTAACACAACTGGAGCTTGTTTTAACAAGCTTGGATTGCTCAGCTGCATTCAGGTGAGAGAAATTATGCCAGCGATGTACAGGTGAGGTCTTTGTGTTGATTTGACTGAGATAAGCCACCAGTTGACAGGCTAGGTAACTTCAGTTGCTATGGCTAACTCACTTGCCAATTAATAACCAGTCAGCACTATTTCATTAATGCAATTCATTAAGGTGCTTTGAAAGTTTTTACACTCATTTGAACCACACAGGTAGTGTATATGTGTAAAATATACACATATTACAAAAGGAGAGTAATGGCGGCAGGTATGCTAGGCAAAGGTTTTCTAATTTCTGTTCTTTCAGTTATGGGTGAATAACCTCCTGAGGATTTGTGCATCCCCTATAGACATGACTCAAATGTCTTGAAAGTGGTGCTGGTTTAAGAGGCCGTTGATTCCTGGACCTTGAGCAGTATAGTGGCTACAGACAGAGATAACCAAGCAGTTACTTGGCTCTCTGTTTGACGTGAGAAAGCTCTTTGTGCTCTTTTAATAATTTACCAAGAGCAACATTTTAACCTTAATTTGAACAATCTTTACAAGGTTAAGATGACGTCTGAAGTGTTCTGACATACACACACAATCTTTCACACATACAGTACGTATATGCATGCATTCAGAAAGCCTCTCCCTTCACCCTGCTGTACCTGTTTCTGAGTATCTCTGATCTTTCGCCTTGCTCTTGATTAAGTGCCAGTGCATTGCATGGTTTTGAGAATGAACCCTGGGCGCAGAGAATGAAACAGCTTGGTCATCAGAGGCAAGTATGGGCAGACTCAAGGGGGATGATCTGCTCCAGTTATGTGCTGCCAGACTTTGGAACATTAGAGATAAGGGCACGAAGGTGTGGGGATTAGCCACCACTATGTTCCCAGGGCCTGAGGAGAATGCATTATTCTGGCCTGTTGACTACTTCCTAGCTTTCTCAGCCATGCCCTCCCATTTTAGATGTTTGATTTGCTCTTTAACTGCTACTGTTTGTCGTTTGTTTTATACTTAGTTTTTTTTATTTTTGTTGTCCTATATTTTACATTGTCATGTTATTGCACCCTGCGTGATGGTTAATGTAGCAGTCAACTGATACTAATAGATTTTATCTACATTTTTAATGGGGCATGTTGCTAGAGGCAGAGGTCAGGTACAGGACGTGAGACATTCTGTTAAGTTAAACATAATGGGCTGTGTTCTCACCTGAGGTGTATTATTAAGAAATCTGCTGCTCCTATCTCTGGGTGTGAACATGCCTCAGTAAACTGGCAGTCACCGAGGCCTACTAGACTGTACTTGCCAGGTAAGCAATGTGAATAAGTGAATAAGTGGGTGCAATCAACTTGATTGTTTCTCTTCACCGTCATTAACCTTAAGTAAGCCAGCCCATTTTGCTTGAAACAAAGTAGCCTAGATATCTAATTTGAGATGCTGCGTGTGCATGCGTGTACATGCATACATATGTGAATGTTAGTCTTGCATACAAACAAAACCACTGAGATTAAAAATGGGATTCTCAACTGGTTGCCAGATTCGATCGCCCCCTTATTCATCTTGGGTGGCCCTTCACAAAATCACAATATCACATACAGAAATTAAATTCGTTATTATGGGTCGACCACTTTTTTTCTGTTTTATTACCAGTGGTAAAGTGCACCAGCTACTGCTGACTTTGAAAGTTCCAAAACCCTGAAAGTGAGTCTCAACCTTTAGGATGTCAGTGGAATGGTGTTTAAGGGGGCTAGAGAACCATTAATCAGTGAGGATTAGTGGAGAGAGTAAGCATTTTGGAAAGGGAATTCCTCCAGCCAAATTCCTACACCATAGACTGCTGATAGACAGAGGCTCCTCGGGCTAACCCACGAGGACAAAAGGGGATTTGACCACTTTCACAGGATTTGGCAACCCTGGTCCTCCTCCATTGTGATTTTAGTCACACCACTGTTGTGAGTCTCTGTGGCCACAAAAAGTGGACTAAATTATGATCTCTGTGGTTTAAATGAGTACAATCCAGATTTAGCTGTCTTGGTACCTGCTCAGTAATAAGCATTAAACTCCACTACAGTGGTGTGAAACAACTGTCGTGTGCTTCTGGTAAATGAACCAGAATGGGATTTTGTCACTCAATGCATTATACTGTGCATTATGTAACAGCCCTAAATCTTAGTGAATAGCACTAATTTGACTGGGAAAGGAGCTAAGCACTCTTAAAATATGTAGTAATTATGTTGATAGCTACACACTCAGAAGCAGAACAAGCTCTTTTTTACTCCAAGAGTGATTATTCACTTATATACCACACTCTGGCTTTGGTCACTCAACCATGTGCTCTTGCTTCCACTGTACCCCCGGCAATCTCTTGCTGAATGCAGCTCAGCCGTCCTCTTTTCTTTTCTTTTCTGTTCTTTTCTTTCCTTTTTCTTCACTTCCTCATTATGTACACACCCCTACTTTCCCACTCTTGCCCCCTATCAGTTACCTTTTCCTCTGAGTTATAACTTTCATTTGTCTGGCTCATCATATTCTTCCCTCTCCTGCCTCCCTCATTTTTATGTGGGCTGGTTTTCCCACAGCTTTCTCCAAACTGTCTTACAAAGTTCTGGTTGCAGTGACAGTCTTTCCCTTTTCCATTCTGCATCAATCTGACAAGCACTGTAACAAGCACACTAATTAGCGTATCACTGAAGTGACCCGATATGGTTTCCTGATATCCATTGTATCCATTCCTGGTGACCACTGATATCATGGTATTTGTGATATTCTAATTGATTAGAATTTCAAATAATCAGTGATATTTTCTCATCGAATGCTCTCAAATATGTTCAATCAGACCAGAATTATTGGTGCTCATCTGAATTGAGCAGTGCTATATTTGGCTTTGAAACATTTTAGTGTGTATCTGCATGAAACAGGTAGAGGTTCCCTTCCTCCTGTAGCCTTGATGTCACAGGCACCATGCCACAGATCACAGATGTTTTACACAGAATATAATAGCCTGTCAGTGTGAACAGCAACTATACTGTATGGCCCTGTAAACTTAAGCCTGTAGTTTTAGACGCTAAGGATTCATGACAGTTTCAAAGCAATGTACAGTGTACACTTAAATCATGTCCAGAAGGTTCCCCGAAAAGGGAAACAGTTATACTTTACTCCTCCAGCTGTCCATTCCAAAGCTTTAAATGTCTTTGGATTTTTTACCAAATGGGTGTAAAGGCGACCTTGTAAAACTTTTAAAAAAAGTGGAGTTAGAAGTTTTTTGACATTTAAACTACTGAGAAAAAGTTAACGCAAGTTAACTTTTATTTGTAGTCAATACTGATAATGTCACAGGATTTAAATCCAGAGCTGTGCCCCTTAACCACATTGTGTCCAGCTTCAGCAGAGGCCATATCTCTGGCAGCATCAACATTCCCTACATCACAGCATCCAGCTCTGATGTTGGTGAGTTGGTGCAGTGTGCTGCAACAGGAATCCTCCAGAACTTCAGAGGACGTGTCATTGTGGTCATCAGCCATGCCATGAAGAGTGCAGCTATGGTGAGAAAGAGGTCACACAAACACCTGTGTTCAATGTTGAATAGCCCGGCTCTGGAGTATGCTAGTGTGCGCTCGTATGATCACATATGAATACACACACAGCATGACAATATTTCACAATACACTCTAACATGAAATTATGCCAAGCTACCTTCTTACCTTCTGTGCATGCTTTGGCAAGTAACAGTGACTCATCTTGTCCCATTGACACACACGGGTGAGGATGTGTATATACTATGGAGATGTACTATGTACAGTATAGTCTTGGGTTTTGGTCAGCCTCAGTTACCTGCTTTTAACTGCAAGCTTCAGTTTATCAGAGGACCTGGTCTATATGTGTCATTAATGTCAGTAAGATGGTGCTGTTTGTAAGCAGTCCCTCCTGGATTTTTCTTGGATTATTGGTTGATGCTTGATGGAAAATCGTGCTTGATTTTGCTGCAAATTATCTGAAATTTCCAAGGACATTTGCAAGATTTTTAAGTTTGTAAAAGGATTTGTAAAAACTACAAGGAGTTTTTCTTTTGGAAGTATGGGAAGAGGTCAAATTGTTAAATGTTGTGAGCACACAATCACCTTCTCCTGGGGAGTACTGTGTAGTGTTTCCACTTAGTACATTTCTAAAAAAACCACAGGATGATCAGAATCTGGTTCTTCAACAATATACCCAAATGGGACATAAAACAAATGCCTTCATCCATTCCTTACTTTCTACAAGGTAAACAACCATCACAATATCACTTAAGAGTACATTAGAAATGTATGTATTTTATGGGTTCCAGATATCAGATTCATTAACACCAAACACCAACATGTTTGGTTTAAATTGGATGTCAGGTGCTATAGCTACTGACAATTAAATCAATCTTACAATATAAAAACGTGCTCCATGTGGGCTCCATCAATTTACTGTTTTCTGACACACCAAACTTCTGCTTATACAGAATATCTTCACAGGAATACATCTGTTTGTACCTGTGGCAACCATTTCAGGAAAATGAGAGAAGGTTGGTCATGAAATCCACTTTTCTGTGAGATTTTTAGTGTCCTGGGTGGAGGTCTGGCCAGTGAAAGCAGAAACTCAGGGTCAGATTGTCTCCTCCAAACCCCTTCCTGATCACTAACTGGATCTGACTCCCACACATTCAGCCTCAGCAAGAGGCCAACCATGTCATCAGGGGTGAGACGTGACATGGTTGACCCCCTATAAATTCCATCATTCAACAGTCAGCAGTCAGCTTTTTGTGAATTTCTGAGGTAGTGATTGCAGGATGTTATGCAATCTCAACATATCAATTGAAATTCTGCAATGCTCAAAATGATATCACTCCCTGGATCTGTATACTACATATACTATAAGATGTCATTAGTAATAGTTCTGACATCCACTGCTCAGCAAGCCAGGAGGTTGTGACATAGTGAATTCAGGAAGTTTTGCAGTATCATTATCATCATTTAATTATGCAATCCTCGAAAGTTTTTTACACAGAATGTCATTTCTACCCTTTTACCATAGCTCTTAAACCACAGGCTAATAAGCAGCAATAAGCAGATCATTCCAATTTCATCTTTAACATGCAGTTTTCACCAACTTATGAAAATGTCCTTAATAACAGTACATAGCGTACATGTTTCAGAAATGACATCACAAAAATATAATATAAATATAATATTACCAGTCACAGCAATCCATAAAAAGTTCAGCATTCTGGAGGATATGAATAGGGGCAGTTAGAGTATGAAGTTAGATTCATCCAGCATTATTGTTCTGGCTTTTTCCCCACGGGCTACGAGAGGGTGGACGGAAAAAGAGCTCTTTACTCTTTACATGTGATGTTTGATGTGTCCTGTATGTCTCACATATTGGATGAATAACAGATAAATGGGCAGATAATAAAAAATATTATAATAAAAGTGACGTGAGCAAGTGAAGTTGAAGTTCAAGTGAAAGGAAAATCAACAACCTCCGTCTCAACACAGGTTTATTGTATTATTGTCCACTTCATATCCGTGGAGGACTTCTCATTAGATTTATTTTCAAGCCTTAACATTTGACTTGAGTCTAAGATAAATGCTTCATGACCCTCGGACCTACTCAAACCATTGTAATTATTACAAAATGAAAAGAAGCGTAAAGTGACAGATCTGGTATTTTTTTATTCCTACAAAGTTGACTTTTGAAGATATCAGGTTTTTGCAGGACACTGACAATAGCTGAAACAGTATTTTGCATGAATCTTTCCATTTTACATTTCGCTGCGCAAAATAACTTTAAGTCTGCATCAGCATTATACAACAGAACCATATTGATGATTATACTCTCATAAAATTCCTCTTTTTGTGCTCTCTTTGGAATAAATTAACCAAACTTATATTTTAAAACTCAGCAGGGATACAGCTCCAGGCTACATCCTGATTTAGAAAAAGATGTCCTCCTTCCATGTTGAAAAGAGAAAGAGAAAGAGAAAAATAAAAAGTTCTCCTTATTGTTGAGACCTCATTGTTAATGATTTAGCAGGATATGGTAAATATCTAAATCTACTGCATATCTATCTATCTATCTATCTATCTATCTATCTAGTAATTCAGTCTTCATATTTTGTGTGTGTGTGTACACGTGCTGTTAGGTCAAATTCCCTCTTTAGCAGAACACAGCTGACTTTTTTTTATTTCCAAGGAAGAATCAATACAAGCAAACAAAATGCATTGTTTTTTTGATTGAGAAATTGATTTATTGATAGAAAGACAGATATGCAGTAGATAGACAGGAAGCGTGTACCTCTACATGAAGGCTCCATTAATGAATGCCAAAAGATGGAATAAAGGCCCAAAGCTAATGCCTGTGGTGCTGCACATAGAGATGTGAGTGGCATTCACAATTAAGTCCTTTTACAAACCTGTTAGGAGCTGACCTGCTGAACTGAAATGTCCTATAATTTATTCTAGCTAATCACAAAAGTCTCAGGGGGAATTGGGGGGGCTCTTACCTCAAATCATCCAGTGAACTCCTCTTAACCTTGACAGACTACGCAGCAAAACAACACATCTTAAATTCTTCCTGCAGGTCAATACCCACAGGTCATGCTGTATGAAAAAATCTGATGTTTTTCTAAAACCAGTCATATTCACTGCCACATTGGCAATTTCCTGGGGCGCAATGACAACTGTTCCCCACTGTCAGTTTGGTAATTTGACAGACTTGTGCCAGGACGGGCAGGGTGGCGCAACAGGGGGTTTTCTAAAAATCAGTCATATTCACCGCCACATTGGAAATTTCGTGAGGCGCAATGACAACTTTTCCACACCGTCAGTTTGATAATTTGACAGACTTGCTCCGGGATGGGCAGGGTGGCGCAACAGGGTGTGTGTCAATAAAAAACTATATTTAAACTAGCTATTTAAGCTATATTTTACCCCACATTGAGGTAAACCCTTCACCCATGGATGAATGCAATATTGCAATATTTTTATTTTTTATTTTTAATATCAGTTTCTTCTTGGGTGAAGGTGGTCTACTTGGCACAGCCATCATGAAATTGTCAATGCACCACTTTTAATGGGAATGAAATGAGCTGATTTGATTGGCCAGAATTGAAGCCCGCTGTGTGTCATATTTCAAGATGCTATGTGTTTGTCATCCTTAGTGGCATAGATCCCATTTGGTCTTATAATGGGGCAGATGCCACATATTTCAATTCTCAAATTCTCAGGCAAGCATCCTGTGGTTTATTTCCTAGTATTAACATTTGTTGATACTTCCCGTACGCTATACTGCAACAAAGTTCTTCCCATCCAATGCATGTCAGGGATTGTCTGGTAACTACTAAATTGATAGCATGAGGACAAAGGTAATCAACAGGAGATGTTGAAGAGTTCTTATAATGCAGGAAATGCAGGAATTGTCATGTGACAATTATGGAAGTCCACTCTCTAACCTTTCTGTCAGCTTTCAGCCGTTACCATGGCTCTGTGAAAAAGGATGCTTTCTCAATTAATTTATGTGGGGAAACTGTCAGTTTCCCTTATTGTGTTGACTTCTTGCAACAAGACAGTCTCAAGGTTGTAGATAGACACATACTTAGGAACTAGGGGTCTTATGTTTCAATAGAAAATACAAATGAGGAGAAAATACATGGTTGATTAGATTAGATTCTGTAATTTCTTTTCAACCATGTACAGATTTATAAGCACACAGAGCACGGAGTAACCGGATTCATGTCAACTTACACTTAACAGCAGCATTTTTTTGGTTTGGTTTGTTGTTTTTTTTTTTACTGCCCTAAAAGCAAGGCTGTCTTGGAAGTTCAATGGTTTGCAAGTCACTGTGCCCCTTGATGTTTCTAGTCTATGGAGCAAAGGAGGTTATCAGAGACAAAAATGAGAATAGAGTGATTATATTCATGGTGTCATACACAATAAAATACAAAGAGTGGGAAAACATAAAAACAATGAGAAGAAAAAAAGGTAAGATGCATCAGTAATGGTTTTTGACATGCTTTTAACGTGTATGTGCAGATGTGCTAATAAATGTAAGTTTGAACAAATGTCCCAGTCTCCACCGACTAACTGGGGTTGGCACTGGATCAGAAAAGGTGGCAATTTTAGTGAATCCAGAGGGAAATATAGGATGGTGTTTTAGGTTATATTTTTTAGCTGCTCACCCACATGATACTGAGTATATGGTCCAAAGCCTGCTTACTGGAGATTGTCAGTTTCATAAGAAGAATTGTGTACAAATTTTTCTTGAATTATGTAATATTCTGTAAGGTGTGTCAAGAGTATGTTGCCACAAATGGAGACAGGCTTCTGTTTCATGTTTGAAAGGAATGAGTGTATAGGTGTGGGTGTTGTGTAAAGTTGTCATTTCCCATCTCTGATATCACCATCTCATGACTATCATTGCCACAGAATAAAAGTCCTGATGGGTGATGAGTGTCTGCAGTACCTTTACGCAGGTTCAATATGGAAAAATAATTGCAACTTAGCATTGATAAAAACTGTTATCACAAATAAGTTTTTAATATCTCTCTTTTTTTTATTAACTCCTTCCCAGTTTGCAGCCCACCTGGTCAAGGTAAACTTCCCACGGGTTTGCATCCTGGATGGAGGGATCAACAAGATGAAGCCCACTGGACTCCTGACTGTCCCCTCCCCTCAGATCTGACCCCATGCCTCAGCTGTTGATTTAACTCAACTTTACATGAACTAAAGGGAACGGAGGAATCATGTTCTGTTTTGTGCTGATATTAAAGTGGAAACAAATAATGTACTCATTGTGTGTAGAAGTGTGTTTTTTATTTTATTTTATTTAACCTGATAAACCAGAGCACTTCCTTGCAATTGGCATGACATGTTGGCATGTTCAGAATCGTTCAGTGGTTCTCACCACAATACCATTTACACAATACCAATACCACCGTTTGTGTCAGTGAAAGTAAAGAACACACCTGTTTGTGCATTTGGTGATTTCATAACTCGGATTAGTTATTTATGAAGATTTCAATCCGTCTGCAACTTTATGTACAATAAAGCAAACAAAACATTGTATGTATGCATACAAATAATGTGGTCAAGATGATTATATATTGACTTGATCAAATAAATAAGACCAAATCCCATGCAAATGCTTGTTACTGGTTGGTAGGAAAGCTGTTTTCAAGACGAACTGTCATGAACTAGAACTTTACATCATTATTTTCATCGTCATTGCAGGTACAGTAATAGCCTGTAGATGTACCAAGCTTCCCATTACATTACATTCATTCCAACAGCCACATTGTTGAGCACTTCCTCTATCACTGCCAGGAGTGACACTCCCTCAAAGCTGTATGTATAAAAGGAAAATCAACCAATGAGGATTCATATTATTTGAGGAACTTCTCTGGGTCCCACAAACCAAGGTAAGAGAAATGCTGCGGTGAATAATCTCAACAGGTAGGCACTTGTATAAAAAAATGTAGGAATGGTACACTGTTTGGAAGTGTCCATGTTCATTTTGGGTGCATATCGATCTAATTTGTTTTGAACAAACAAAACTTAACTAAGGTAACTTTGTTTCTTTATGAATACATTTTATATCTCCTGTTAATTGTATTTGCAAAACCTTTTGCTTTGTTCTTTCTCAATGTCCTCTTCCATTGTAATTGCATTGCCCACCATTTCAACATTAAATAAACCTAAATGTTGTAATTATAACGATACCCTAAATGTTTTGTGCAATGAGGTATATAGTGAGTGACAGATAACCACGAGTCCACTCATTCTGTCTGGGTGTTGTTATATGCTGCCTACAAAGTTTCTATCTGAACCTCAGAGTGAAAATGGTGAAGTATGAAGTGACTGTCACCACTGCAAGACTTGTTCAGGCCACCACTATGAACAATGTGTTCATGAAGCTGGTGGGCACAGATGGAGAGAGTAAGCGCACGTGGCTCATCAACTTGAAGGGGGCTGCCAACTTCTACACAGGAGCAGTGAGTCTGAAATATTCCTCGATATGTTTAAATGCATAGCTTGTTTCTTAGATTATTATGAGTCCTGCTTGAAAGTTTGTGAACCCTACAGAGGCTGGTCATTATAAAATCCTTATATAAGCCTCAAATCTTAATGAAGACATCCCAAATAAAGAACATACACAAATAAATATGATATAGTTGATATAGTTTATTTAACAAAACTGGTTTATTCAACAAAAACTCAGATATCCCTGTGTGCACAAATATGTGAACTCCTCCAATCAATAACTCCTCCAATCAATAACTGTCCAATAGCTAACACCTGCACTGTCCTCTGACCTGGAAAAGTGCATGTGTGTGGTGTGATGTGTGTATATCTAGTCAGAGGTATGCGAAGAAACAAATTCACTGCATGTGTACATGTGTTAGTGCCAAATAAAGTTGATTCATCAACCAGTCCTTCTTCATTCTTGACCACATGAAGAAGGTTATTTTGGCATTTCTGATTGCAACGAGACAGTTTAATTTTGGACTCATCTGTCCAGAGAACAAACTTCCAGAAATCAGTTTTGTGCAGGTGATTTCTGGTAAACTGAAGACAGGCAGCTTTGTTCTTTTTAGACAGTAGAGGCTTCTTCCTGGCTTTCCTTGCATAAATGCCATTTCTATTCAGTGCTCTTTTAATGGCTTGATGGCACAATGATGCAGCAACGGAGGCTTCTACTAGTTTTAATATTTATCTTGTGGCTCTTGGTGATATTTCAGGTGTCCACTTCTAGGCAGAGTCACTGTCATGTTCAGTGCTCACCATTTGTATATTATTTGTCTCACAGTGGACTGATGGAGCCCAAAATGATGGCTAACTTTCCCCAGACTGATGCACACTCACCATTCACATCCTGAGGTCCTCTGAGGTCTCCTTAGACCTTCATGGTAACACCAACCTGACCACGTTTCTCACCTATATTTATGGGAGTGCTACAAAAACTCGTTCTCAAATATCTGACCTTGCTGGTTAACTTCATACCCAATTATTTACCCGCCTGATTCTACTTACCTACTTGATTTAACTAATACAAGAGGAGGTCGACTTCCCTTCACCAATGCCCTTTAAAACTATAACTGTGTTAATTTTACTACATGCACATCCTCTAACAAACTTATTACATTGATAAATACAGATCCTTTATTTGAAAAGGCTGATTTTGATTTTAAAAGGATTGCATGGTCAAAAACTATAATTGACAAGGGGTTCACAAACTTTCAATCATGGCTGTACATACACATATCACAGTGCTAATATGCTAACTAATAGGACATTGTTCACATTGTCCCATTCAATTACTCAGGGCCTCTGTCCCTCTCTCCTTTTGTGTGTGCAGGAGTCTACATTTTACGTGTCCTGCCCTACTTCACTTGGCAAGCTGGTGCTGATAGAGGTGGATAAAAAACCCCTCCCCCTGTTCCCAGAAGACTCCTGGTTCCCCTCCAAGGTGGAAGTCAAAT
>OOFE01041506.1:6277-20871 GCA_900323365.1 Monocentris japonica | reverse complement strand
TAAGAGCAAACAAGTAGCAACACACTTGGTATTTGTTGGGTTATAAAAATGACACGAGGTAATGACATTTAAATTCCTTTGTGCTGGGTACTGTTGTTCTGTCAAGGTACCGTAAAGTCATAAATACTATATTGTTTTAATGTCGGCATGCTGAGGTCATCTGCTGTTGCCGAGGACGATACTGGAAATCTGCATGAATGAATCTGTCAATCAATTTAGTACCTGTCGTTTGGCCCGGGTAGCGAGGTGAGAGGGTGAGGGGAGCTGACAGGTTGGGCCGACTGGGACCACTGAGAAACCTGCAGTGGGTTGGACGACTCTGGGCTGGCTGCTATTGAGTTCCGTGACGAGTTCTGAGCCTGGAGGAGAGATTACATTGGCACACACACACCAGTTATAAACATACTGTCTTTGTGCTAAAAATGGAGTGCAGTCAGCATGCCGTCCTTGTTGATTTTCTGGTTATTTAGACTGGTTAAGTCAGAGGGAGATAACAGACGGAAAGCTCACAGGACAGAAAGTAAGGATGGGTTTGAGAGGTAGCCACCATATGGAGAGCGCTGCACAGAGTGATCCACATTAAATCATAAAGCACACAGAGTACCCTTTAGCATCACTAAAGTATATACCATAGCACTGCAATTGTGATGTGTGACCTCTGATGCATATCAACCCACCCATCCTTTGTGTCCAATAAAATAGAAATGCTAAAAAAAATGTATCTAGCTTCAAACAGTCCAGAATCCCTTACACAGGCTATCTTCAGTAAGTGCCAGAACTCTCTCTGTCTCTTGATCTGCATCTGCATCACTGTGTTGTCAGCATCCTTGATGCTCTCGAGGGTCTTCTCGATCCGTGGAAACAGGTCAATGATCTTCTGTTTGCTGAGCAGGATCTTACTGTTGGGGAGAGACAAGAGAATGAACGCTCAGCAAATGAGGTGCAGAAACCTAACAGGCAAGCCAATATGATTTTAATGATCCACTACAACAGCGGATCAAAATTAATAAGCGTAATTTTGTCATTAGTATATCAGCACATTAGTATTGTGGCCATGTTGGGGCCCAAAAGAAATCGTCCTAAATTTAGGCCGTGACCTACACTTTAACAAACACTGCATTCAATTTTAAAGTAAAAATTGCTGCACTTAGATGTTACTGTGCATTCACACTGTGAGAAAACATGTCACTGGATGTCCATTCTTTTCCTACAGAGATCAGCAACCAGGGAAGCTTGACTGAACGTTTTGCAGACATCAGAAATCAGTGGCTAGATTTCCATGCCTCCTTGTTTCTCTACCAATGTGGTTTCCTTCCATAATCAATAGTTCTGCCTGGCAAGGGTAAATTGTGTTGATTACAGCCATTCAAAGCGTCACAGTTCTCTTCAACTTTTTTTTTTAAAGACTACAGGAATAAACATCCCAAAAATGATGCTTAGAGAACGGTTGCATCCAATGTTTGGGTCAATGGTAAACTCATTTTATTAGTTTTTTTCTTCTGTTCATTTTGATTAATGCTTCCTAATTAGTGCTTGCTAACAGATTTGACTGTTCAAAACTTTGTAGCTGCACAAGACTACTACATAGAGCCTCTCACACCATCCACAATCGGTCTGAATAGAGCGACCCATCAACCAAGTTGCTTGCAGTGTGAACGCTGGGTTTGTACTGCTGCAATGGGTGTGCGGTGTAGGGAAAAAAAACAAAAAAAAACTTGCAAAGTCCAGAATGCAAGTCGGAAACTCTTGCGCAGACAGTACTTTCTGTTTCTTACAGCATAGTGAAATTACAGACTTGAGTTGATTAGTAGTTCTTTTAACCACTTTGGAGTAACAGATGGGTGGGGTTTGTCACATCGGACAATACAATAATAATGAAAGACAGAAAGTTAAGACGGTCACGGGGAAGTCAGTTTGGTAGACTTTTCTATGACTGCCAACTTACCCAAAACCATTTGAATGGTCTTGATGCTGATGCTGGTATCCTCAGCAGAATAAAGCAAATGCCCAGTGATTTTGAGTCAGGAGTCAGAGAACGCTTACCTGAGGTGGGTGTAGAGATCTTTGAGGACCTTGCCCTGGTTCTGCACGGTCTGAATGATGGCCTTAACCATCTCAGAGCTGTCACTGCTCACATCTGGCTCAGGTGCTGAGGGAAGTGCATCATTCCAACAAATTAACACACATTCCACTTCATCAAATTAATAACCAGGTCAATTTGTTTTCATGCTGCCAGTACCCAGATGAAAAGTCGGGCACCATATAAATGGCATTTTGAATGACAGTAAATCTAATCAAAATGTCACTTACTTTTGCATTTCATCTTCAGTTGCTTGTAGAGCTCGATAGCCTTTTCTTCTCTGCAATAACATGAATTTAATAATCAGAAATGAATAATCATCGCTATAGCGAGCACAATGGTAGAAATGATCTTTTCCCTTGTTACTTCTTTCAAAAGCAGCAAAATATAGGAGATATGAAGATGACATAATGAAGAAAGATGAGTGTTGATAAATAAGGAGATGACATCGTGTAGCGTATTGTGAAAGAGGCAGCTCATCAGCCCTGACTCCCGTTAACACTCACAGCTGCTCCATCTTGTCTCCTTGACGACGGGCGTACGGGCTCCTCTGAAGTTCCACTATCTCAGAGTGCAGCGCCATGATCTCCTCATCCAAATGGCTCACCTCTGCCACCTACAGCACAAACTAGGAATCAATCAAGGGCTGCCACTCACTATTCCATCTAATGTTATTCATGCCAGTACAAAATACCAGGAAGTAATGGGGGGGAAACATTAAAACAGGAATCATCAGAATAAATGAGTGACTTGTGTATGTAAAAAATAATAAGTAAATAAATGAACTAAAACAAGCAAGCAATTCAGTCATAACTGGGTAATGGTACTCAGGCACAGCATAAGAAAGAGCATTGAAAAGTACCTGCGCAAAAGCAGCAGCTCTTTCCTCATTCTCCTGCCAGGCTTTCAGCATCTTTTCAGAGGCTTTGGAGAAGCACAGACAAATCATAAAAACAAGCACCATCTTGCTCCATGCTACGAGAAAATACATATCACATTGTAGGTCCCTTATTGTCACCACTATTAAACATTCTCCTTGAAAGGTAAATCTCAAACAAGCGACTGTCAGCAAACACTCACATATGCCGTAGTGCATCTGATCGCTGTACTTTTCTAGGTCGTATTGGATGCTGCTCTTGAAGAAGTCCAGTTTGGCCTTCAACTGCTGGGAGAAGCCAAACATGCTGTTCTTATATCTGGTCAGGTTGGTGTTGTAGCGCAGAAGACTCAGCCTATAGTGAGGGGAAGGAGACATTGAGAGATAGAAAGCATTTTCCAACCAATGATGGCCCATAGGGGCTGGAGCCTGTCTGCTGGTTCTAGATTATGTGGCAGACTCATGTGTAAATACCCTGTATGGATCAGATGGTGACGTGCAAGAAGAAAATGGTCCAGAAATATAGCAAATGTGAGAATATCTCTGGAGTTTCCTTCAATGCTAGTTGTCTTTGACATGATTCTAATTGCAGGAAGAACATTTACTGACAAGTAAATCCTAATGACTTTTTCTACAGTTTAATGCTGTAAATGTTACAAAAACGTTAGAAGGGAGAGCTGTCCAGAAGTTTTCATTATTGGACTTCATGAAGTGGAATTCAGCATACAAATTCTATGGTAAGTCAAGTGTTAGGCTGTTAAGTCTCCTCTGTTAAGGCTGTTAAGTTTTCATCACCCCTTATTGTATCACCATACATTGATGCCATTTACATGCAGGCTGCAAGCAGATCATCTACCCAAGCCACTGCAGAAATACATTGGTACAAGAATCAACAACATTTACAGGTTTTACTTGGGTCAGACCCAGTTAAATTGCTCAGGTCTGGCTGAGGTGCATGTAAAAGCAGTCACTGGTAAATCGGCCATGCGACTCACATAGCAGCCCTCTGGCCCTGGAAGAGTCTGCTGTAGTCGTCCTTCAGGCCACAGATGTAACTCACTGCTTCACCCCACACCTTCTTCAGCACAACCAGGGGAAGTTGGATCTTAGCCTCTTGCACTACAATGTTGGAAAGAGACCCATGACACTTGCACTAGTTGGTATTAAAGCAGAGTGGAAGTGGGGCAACGTCATTTACTCAGCTGTGATTGTGATGTTTTAGTCTTGCTTCATTTCACAAAATCTCAAATCACTGAGCACCAAGCATGGCTTACGAAGTAAATTGACTTAACACTCACCAATAGTGTTGACTTTATCGGGCAGCTGTCTCGCACTGAGGGGGCCTGAGTACTTGGTGAGGCTTTTGTCAAACAGGTAGACGATGTAGCTATCCCAACCTCTCTATACAAGAGAAAGGAAAAGTACCACTTACATAGAGAGCAAAGAATATTCTGCCTGCCATTCAAAAGAGCATTACTGGGCTAGACTGCTATTCAAAGTCCAAGTACATGGATAGAGAGTGATTGTGATTGCGGTATGAATCACGATATATGCAGACACAGCTTTTTTTTCTGTGTAATTTTAGTTTTTCAGCAATCAACAGAAAATCTCTGGGGGAAAAAGATGGCTGACTTTGACAGGAGGAATATAGCCCAATTAATTTTTTTCTCCTATGTGCAAATTGGTCTGTGGGCCCAGCATCCTACAACACAAGACCTTTTTAAGTAGTTTAGAAGAAAATTGCAGCAGGTAATATCATGATATCATAGCAGTCAGCAGTTGCATTTCAGGATACCTTACTGCAGACAGTGAAATTTCATACACGCTATGAAAATAGATGCATGCAGACTGTTGCACAGGAGTGTAATCTAATCTGCTTTATTATGAGAGTGCTACATAAAAGACAATTTCTTACCACCCCATCGAGGACACACTGTGCGGCAGACTTCCTGGGGTCCAGCGACACGCCCGTCTCCTGCAGAAGCTCCTGGTTGACCACTTCTATCTTGGTCTCAGCCTCAATGCGTTTCTGCAGACTATGGAGACTCTCGTCTGGGACCAACTGGAAAGAGTGGACTTGAGCTGTGGTCATGTTCAGGATGTGGACGACCTGATGACAGGAGAAAGTGATTACAAATATAGATGACACACTATCCAGTACACCATCACTTATTGAAATGCATTGTTTACTCATCAGATAGGTGAAAGAGAGCATATGTAGTGTCACAGACAAGACCAGTTTTCAGTAGAGGAGATACAGCTGGCTCTAGAGCCCTATATTTTAACATCAAATAAAGGGCTCTACCAGTTACTAACCTTCATACTCAAAATCTGCTCCAGCACTTCAAAGCACTGTGGTTTCTTGTCGTCAGGGTTGACTCTGCCTCCTCTCTGGACAGGATCCCACTGTAGCATCAGCTGCAGCAATGCTTCCATTGGCTCCAAGAGTGTCCTATATATTAATTCAAACGCATGTTCAGGGAGACAAAGTGGCACCAACCACCATCCACATGCTGGGTAAATATGGGCTGTGGCTGGTAAGATGTCTATTCTACCTGTCACTTTAATGACGAAACAAATTTCTTATTGTTCATTTCTCACCCACATAAACAGTCATAGAATAGGAAACAGATGCAACATGCAGTCTAAATACTGTTTGAAGTGATATGTTTTGAGAACAGTTGCCAGATCTTTTGGACAGAGGAATTTTAGATGCCATGGAGTCCTAACCTGCTAAGATTGTTGGGGTAGGGGAGATGTGTGGAAAACCTGACTTCTCCATTTAGTTCCTCCACAGCCATGATGTCTTTTGGACCTTTGTTCCGTACTTTGCTGGCCCTGTGGACAGGAAGAAGCAGGATAACAGTATAAAACATTAAAAACATCTGCTCTTTAGCGATAGACTGACAAGGTGAATCCAGGTGAAAGCTATGTTCCCTTACTGATTTTTTCCAGCTAACTACAGTGTCAAATATGCTTATTACAAATATATCAACCAATTGTCTGGTGAAACAATAATTTAAAATTGTTTAAATGTCACAATAACAATACAACTCTTCCCATCAACCTACCACTGCACAGGTTGCAGGTTGTGCAGGAAGGGCCGGAAACCACAACTGCATTCAAAGATCATTGTACCAAAACTCCAGTAGTCCACAGTAACAGTGTATGGCTTGTTCTCAAATAGCTCAGGTGCCTGGGGAAGACAAGCAGTAACTCAGAAACGTTGATGTAGGCTGACAGCATTTTGAGGCATGTAGCCAGGTAACAGCGTATTTTCACAATACATCCGATTAATATCATCAACTACATTGATTGTTTCTCCAACACATACACCGGTCAGCCATAACATTAAAACCACCTGCCTAATATTGTGTAGGTCCCCCTCGTGCCGCCAAAACAGCTCTGATCTGTCGAGGCATGGACTCCACAAGACCCCTGAAGGTGTCCTGTGGTATCTGGCACCAAGACGTTAGCAGCAGATCCTTGAAGTCTTGTAAGTTGCGAGGTGGGGCCTCCATGGATTGGACTTCTTTTTCCAGCACATCCCACAGATGCTCCATCGGATTGAGATCTGGGGAATTTGGAGGCCAAGTCAACACCTTGAACTTGTCATGTTCCTCAAACCATTCCTGAACAATTTTTGCAGTGTGGCAGGGTGCATTATCCTGCTGAAAGAGGCCACTGCCATCAGGGAATGCCGTTGCCATGAAGGGGTGTACTTGGTCTGCGACAATGTTTAGGTATGTGGTTTGTGTCAAAGTAACATCCACATGAATGCCAGGACGCAAGGTTTCCCAGCAGAACATTGCCCAGAGCATCACACTGCCTCCGCTAGCTTGCCTTAGTGCGTCCTGGCGCCATCTCTTCCCCAGGTAAACGACGCACACGCACCTGGCTGTGCACATGATGTAAAAGAAAACGTGATTCATCAGACCAGGCCACCTTCTTCCATTGCTCCATGGTCCAGTTCTGATGCTTACGTGCCCATTGTAGGCGCTTTCGGCAGTGGACAGGGATCAGTAGGGCACACTGACCAGTCTGTGGCTACGCAGCCCCATACGCAGCAAGCTGTGATGCACTGTGTGTTCTGACACCTTTCTATCTAGCCCTCGCTCCCCACGCGCATCAATGAGCCTTGGGCGCCCATGATCCTGTCGCCAGTTCACCGGTTGTCCTTCCTTGGACCACTTTTGGTAGGTACTAACCACTGCATACCGGCAACACCCCACAAGACCTGCTGTTTTGGAGATGCTCTGACCCAGTCGTCTAGCCATCACAATTTGGCCCTTGTCAAAGTCGCTCAGATCCTTACGCTTGCCCATTTTTCCTGCTTCCAACACATTGCCTCCCAATATATCCCACCCCTTGACAGGTGCCATTGTAACAAGATAATCGATGTTATTCACTTCACCTGTCAGTGGTTTTAATGTTGTGGCTCATCGGTGTATATACCAAGTGTGAAAAATATCAGGAACACCTGCACTTTTGCTGTAGACTAACAAGGTGAAAGCTATGTTCCCTTATTGATTTTTCCAGTTAATTCCACTTCATGTGAAGGAGTGGAACAGGTTAAAAAAGGGTTTTTAAGCCATGAGGGGAAAGAGACAAAGATTAGGGTGATGCAACTCAATATTAGAAAATAGTTCCTAATATTTTGCACAATATATTTAAATGGTATGTGTTTGTTAAAGTGCTTACCAGGTACTGGAGAGTGCCAACAAAGGAGGTACACAGACTCCCTTGGTCCAAGTCTTTAGCATAGCCCAAGTCGATGATTTTGTGAACCAGCTAGAGGAAGACATCCAAATGTAAGACATTTTCTTCAAGACAACACTAAGAGACGAAACAAAAACAAAATAAGCAAATGCCATTTTTACCTTTCCATTCATATCTTGTAGCACTATGTTCTCAGGTTTAAGGTCTCTGTGTATGATCTTGTTTTCATGCAAATACTGGATGCCAGATCCTTGAACACAAAACAGTTGTATGCAGGGTATGATACGGCACTAAGCAGAACGGTCCATAAATGAAGAAGCTGCATATAGTAAAAAAATGTGCATACCGACATCATTGAGTAGTGAAAGCACTTCACTCTCTTTCAACCCACAACAGTTTTCAGGTTTGCTCATCACCTACAAGGCAAACACATGCAATGGCAATACATCCACAGTATAATACTTATTACACAGTGGAACGGGTGACCTGATCTCAAATGGACTGATGCACCCCATTGTTTGATTGAGAAATCCACTTTAATGTTCATGTGGGATTCACCGATTAGCAGAACACGCTATGATGCAGACATGATGTAGGATAGTGTAGTACTCTATCGTGTGGTAAGCTATAAGTCCCTCACCTTCCTCAGGTCTCCCCTGGAGCAGTACTCCATGGCCAGCAGTGGAAGGTCATTTAAGGCTATGTGCTTCATCTCCTCTGGAACATCTCTGGCTGTCACAACATTGATATGATTCAACCTGAGTGAGAAAGGAGGAGTCATCACCTATGTTTTAACATTACCCGAAAATCTTTAAGTCCTTGAGGAGAATGGGCTGTCTCTTTGAAAACAGCTAATTCTTAAGGATGCGTTAATGACCGACTGGTTTATGGATTGTACTATTTTGTATTTTTATCATTATGAAACCAGATGGCACAATATGTCTTTATAATGCCTTTAAATCAATGAACTGTTCAAAAATCAGTGAAGCAAAGCAACTCTCAGGATGTCTAAGATCCATTGTATAAATACATCAAACTCACTTGTGGAGTTAAAGTCAGCCCTCTCAAAAAGCAAAGGAGGTAAACAGTGGACAAAAGACAAGTACAAACTTTTTCATGATCTGAATCTCTCTGCTCCATCTGTCCTTATTTCTTGGTGTCAACTCCAGACGGCACATTTTCACAGCTATTTTTTCATTTGTTTCCTAAAAATGACAACAAATAAGAATCAGAATCAAAGTCCCCATAAGTAAGACAACATAGCCATTCTAACACATACATGATGTACTTACACTACATGGCCAAAGGTATGTGGACACCCCTTCTACTGTATATAATGGAATAATGGTATGGGTCTGTTTTTCATGGTTCGAGCTAGTTTGGGGAAGGCCCTTTCCTGTTTCAGCATGCAATGCTCCTGTGCACAAAGTGCGGTGGAAACAGAAATTGTTTGTTGAGATCGGTGTGGAAGAACCCGACTGGCTTGCACAGAGCCCTGACCTCAACCCAATCCAACACCTTTGGGATGAATTGGAGTGCCAATGAGCCAGGGGACCAACTCCATATTAACATCAACATATTAATGTCCATGATTTTGGAATGCGATGATCAACAAGCAGGTGTCCACATACTATTGGCCATGTAGGGTATTTCCTCTACTAATCCATTTTGACTACAAAGCTCTTTCCTGTATTTCTTCTATAGCACTAGTGGAGGAGGGATGCAGCTGATATAGGTTCATTTTGGATGGCGTCCCCCTCTTCCCTGCTGTTAGTATGAGGATAATATGCTAACACTAGAGAAGAGGGAACTATAGTATACTAGTATATGAAGTGGATGACGATGTCAACAGCTGTCTAGTGAACTTACATGATGTTGGTAGAGGTAAACATGGGCAAAACCGCCCATGCCCAGCCTTTCTTTCAACTCCCAGTCTCCGCAGTTTTGGTTTTGTCTGAAGGGAGGCTTATCCATTGTAATGCAAGCTGTAACAAAGTGCCAAAGTGCAACGACAACAACAAAAAATCCATAGAGTAAAAATCCTAGCATAGAAAACTTCACATAGAGCATTCACTGTTGGGCACATTTGCAACCGCAACCTGAACATCTAGCTAACGTTATTTAAATTACTAGCAAAATAAAGCCATCAGAGCCCAGGCGGAGACTATATCCTGGAGCAGCTAGCCCGCTAACATTAAATTACATTCGATGTTTGCAAAACAACGCTGTTAGCTTGACGTTTTGCGGCGATGTGTTATTAGCGGCCTCTCTCTTCCACCGAGTGTTTTTTTAAAATCAAGAACTCAAGCAGGCAGCGAGTTGTTAGTTAACATTATTTGCCTGTCACGTTGGCTAGGTTAGCTAGCGAGCAGTTAGCATCAGCATAGATAGCGTGTAGTAAACCTACAGCAACATTACACGTTCCAGCAAATAGACGAAGCCATATACCAGCTTCCTAGCATTAGGAAACAAACGTTTCGACAATAACGTTGCGTTATAGTACAAGTTTTCGTGTCGATCTACTGTAAAACTTACTTTGAATTTTTACGAAAATGTCATCGGCCGTTTTCACGAAAAAAATATGATATCTTGTTGTTTTCAGCTCAATGCAGCAGTATGAGAATGTGTACTTTCCTAGTAGTGATGTCACCAGAATCCCCGGCTGCTTTTTTTTTAAAACGAAACGGGGGCATGTTCAATAACACAAAACTTGCTGGGTTCAACCTATACTAAAACATTATGACCACTGTACCATTGTTTACGTTTTCATCAAATAAGTAAGAAAGTAAATGAATCAGTCAATCACACAAAAGACTATGTCACACCAAGTATTTTACTGTATTTTCTACACATTAATGCCAGCAGCAGTGATTTATCTAATTTGATTTGTTTGCTTGAAACTTTTAATCCCATGCTTTCACATTTTCAGGTGGCCCTGGTCATGGCAAGTCCTGCTTGGTCCTGCTGTGGGAAAAATACTGTAGGCCTACCATGTAATTAAATTAACCAGACACTATTTGAAATAAAAAGAAAAGTCATGTATATAGTATTGTAATTTCTTGCCTGAAATATGCAGATTCTACAGGACTCCAAACGATCAGATAATTTCCTCATCTTTAAATTTAAACTGTGCTTCTAGGAAGGTCCAGTGTAATGATGTACAGACACATTTAACCTTTAAAACACTTTTATTTTTATCTTCCATGCCTCCCAAAACCGAGAAGCTCACAAACAACATTTCCTTGATGAGTTTTAACAAGGCAGTGACACATGGAGCATATGTATAGCATAAAATGAACGTTGCCTCACCTGCACCTGTCTAAAAACACTAAAATGGATCTGGCCCCTACATGTAAAAATTTTGTATGAGCTGGATTGACTCTCTAAAACGCATCAGCATAAAACAGCATTAAATATAGCCATTTCCTTCATTCATATTGAAATAAAAGAAATTATCATGACCTCAAGGACGAAAATCTACCTTATATATTATCCTTTCATTTAATACTCTAAACTTAATATAAATGAAAGCAGATCATAACATCTCATGCTTTATATACATGTCACATTCAGAAATGAGGCTGGTGGACCATAACCACAGAAATGATAACAGTAGAGATGCATGTCCGGAGAATGGTTTAACAACGGTTTAATAACACCACTAGTTCTCTCTCTGGTTTACCTCTGTGAACATCATACAATGGGTTGACTTTCATTTCAGCATCATACAGCATCAAGGAGATCCTGCAGTTGCTCTTTGATGTCAGAGGGTGGTGGCGACCAATGGGAAGTTGCAATACAGTATGGCAGATCATCTTCACCTCTGTGTCTGTCCCGTGCCTGGCTACAACACCAGGACATGCACTGAGCGTATAGAGCAGAATGTGCGAGAGATTAAGTCGTCACTCTCATTCAGCAGTTGATTCCTTTTCGTTACATGATCACTTTTTTGATCTCATTACAATCCCAAATAAGGGCACCTGTTATCCCTTCCCTCATTAGGCCTCGAATGGCACACTAGACTGGCCGCTCTGACAGTTTGGCCACATTATAAACAGCAGAGTCAAACACTATCAAGAAATACACAGCTGTAACGTCAAGTTACATTGCAGGCAGCAAGTACAGTATGTCAGTTATGGTAACAATATACACATACATTTAACCGATGACGGCAACTTTTCACAAACACCAGATTGAAAAGTGATACCAGTGAAATGACTTGAGTTGTGGGAAAACGAGAGAAAGTCAGTGAGGAGAAACAAGATTAGGGATGAGAGAGAGAAGTGTAGAAAGGGTAAAAGAGAACAGCAGAGGATGAGACGACATATGGATGAAGATGAACTCAAATGAGGCAAGAAAATGACCGAAAGGCAAACATCATGCTATAGTTAAGACCGAATATTCAATCATCGGTTTTGAAAACTGTACAAATTCAAACTACGCAACACTGAAACAGACGGATGGAGGTTGCTAATGTTGTTTCTTCACACAGCGTGACACTGGCTAGAATGTTCTCAACAGCCATGCGAAACAGGCTCCTTTGAACAGCCAGCATAGTCACAGCATGCACACAATGACATTCACATACCTTACAGTGAGATATGTCAACAAACAGTACTCACACACACACACACACACACGCACGCACACACACACACACAGAATTGACACCCACAGTTTGCGCAAACAAGTTCTGTCTCATAGCCCTGCAATACCCATCTTCAAGTGCATGGGTGCTGCCATGCATGTGCAGTGCAGTTGTGGCAGCTATGACTATGGCTGAAAAAGTAACTGAATGTTGACAGCTCTCCCTGCTGGTAGGATGTTCAAGCCTGAGTAGAAAATGGCTATACATCAATAATGAAACGTTGCAGAACAGAAGACATGTTGTGAGGTGGATATGGTTACCTTTTTTCATTGATTAAAAATCATGATTTCAAAACGTCATTCATTGTTCATTCATCATTCACTGGTTCATTGTCCCCCCCCCACCCCCTGTAATAAGTTTCACTACAACATTGTCATCTTTTCACGTTCCACACATTTTTCCTTTTAACAGCAACAACCCTGATCCAAATGAATCATGCTGTTCGGTAATACAATACCTCACACTCTCTTTGGATAACTTTCCACAGTAGCTGAAATCCTCGTATGAATTCGCTTCTTATACTCCCACGTGACTTAATCCTTTCATAAATATCCTTGATCACATACTATTCTTTGAAATGTACATAGGCATTCATATAATACTCATTTTGTGCTGCTGGCTTTGTTACCATTTACATAGACACTAACAATTGAGTAAAAAAAAACATGAAAATCATGTAGAGATTTTGGGACTTTGGATACAAGGAATGTCAACTCTACGTGTACTTTATGCATATTCACAATAGTGTGTGTAATATATTGTAAATATACTCTCATATATCATACAATATAAGCATACAGCAGGTGGTGAGTTATATACAACATATCCTGTATGTTTACAATGAATATGGATAACACATTCCTTTATATTTTTGATATCATATTTCATTGTGCACTTGACATACATTACACAGGAGGAGTAGGTTCAACATCAACAAACAACTGTAAAATATGGTAAAAATATTGAAAAACAAGAACATTCAGGGTCTGCCTGGCGAGTGTTAGAATAGGGCTTATAAATGAGAGGCTATAAGTACACACAGAAATTACACATGTGGGATATGGCTAAACACCAGCATGAAGAAAAGGACTATACAACCCCAGAAAACATGTTGCTGCGCTCGCTTTCAAAGAAGCAAAAGGCCTAAAAGAAGCTGTGCTGGTTGCAAGCATGCGGATCACTTGAGAAAACAACATTCAGCCAAGAAGAAGAAAGAGAACAGAAGCACATCACGAGACAGAGGCTAAAGCAACTGGATAAGAGAACATCTGTTCAAGTGGAGCAAAAAAAGATGGCGTCTCTCTTGCTGAGATGCAGTAAGGATTGAGTTACATTGTTGCATACCAGGAGTATTGTGAACTTCTACTGATCTCATTGCCTCTAACTGTCCATCAGTGTCTAGAGAAAAGAGGAGAATCACAGAAAGACACCTGTTCTGTGATCAGATGAGCAGAGAGGGGGCAGAGAGCGGAGCTGTACCACCTCCTGCCCTCACCCAAAACGCATTGCAGGCTGCAGCTACACCTTCAGCACTGATCCAATATGTGTTGCAGACTGTCAGTCCATATTCACTCATATTCAACTCGATACCACTAGTGGGCTTTAGTGAAATGAGTCCAGGAGCTTCAACTGCCCTAAGGTCAGGTTCCTGTATGGAATGTGAACACACCTTGTGATGTGGCGAAAAAGGAACTGCAATGTAATGACTTATTGTAAGTCTAGTAATTATTACAGCACTTTAAATCAGAGTGGCGGTAGCAATTCAACTGAAATCAAATGATCAGTCATCTGAGACATGATGTTTCAAATGTGTAAACATGTTTGGTCCCAAACAGAGTAAAAGGTCAAGAAAAAGGTGGGAGGGTTTGGAGGGAGAGGTGTCTTGAAAGAAGAAAAAGAAAAAAAGGAAAGGATGCTGGATGTAGGTCCATGTGTGGTGCCCCGTTCATTCCAAGAGCACCCTCTCTATCTTACTACACAGAATTACAGTATGCTGCCACACCCAGCGTGCCTTCTCAATGACACCTCATCTCCGCAGATCTGTGACCTTTCCACCGTTCTGCCCACCTCCTGCCCCAACATCCTTGCTGGTATTGGCCAGCCACTATGCCAGTTACAGGATCTGCACCTCCTCTATTGGACGAGAAGATTGGGGTGCCGGGTAGGGTGTCATGGTTGGGGGAGGGCGTGGGGTAGACCCTCACAGCCGTTCCCCCTTCAAGCAGAGCTCCAAACCCTCCTGGATCTCAAATAAAAACCTGTGCAGGGAG
>OOFE01041505.1:20849-35221 GCA_900323365.1 Monocentris japonica | reverse complement strand
TACATACACACACAATAAACATGAAGTAGACAGCGGATGGATGGCAAATACATATACAAGTAATAAACTGGGAAGAGCAGCTTGTGAATGAATGGGTATATATATAACAGAGTTAATGAAGGTGAAAGGGAATGGATGAAGCGCAGGGTGATAGGTGATAAGTGGTGAGGAGCAACACAGTCCGCAGTTTAGCCGTAGAGGGGGAGGGGAGGCGCTAAAAAGTCTGATGGCGGCCAGCAGGAAAGACTTCCTGTAGCGCTCTCTGTCGCACCACGGTGGGATCAGTCTATGGCTGAATAAGCTCTGCTGCTTCATAACCATGTCATGGAGGGGGTGGGAGACATTATCCATGATGGCCAGCAGTTTGGCCAGCATCCCTCTCTTTGCCATCTCCTCCAGGATGTCCAGGTTAATCATGACATTACATTACAGTCATTTAGCAGATGCTTTTATCCAAAGCGACTTACAAAAAGTGCATTCAACGTAGGTAGGCACGAGAACTACAAGTCACTAGAACTCGACACAAAATCCCCACGACAGAGCCAGCCTTCCTGATCAGTTTGTTGGCATCCCTGGCCCTGGTGTTGGCATCCAACACACCTCCGCAAAGAAGATTTGTCTGGCCCGGACAGCTCAGTTGGTAGAGCACAAAACTCTCAGTCTCAGGGTCGTGGGTTCAATCCTCACGTAGTGTAAAAACTCTAACTTGTAAGTCGCTTTGGATAAAAGCATCTGCTAAATGACTGTAATGTAAAGATACTGACTGGTAGAACATATGCAGCAGAGAATTGCATATGTTGAAGGACCTGAGCCTCCTCAGGAAGTAGAGTCAGCTATGGCCCTATGGC
This sequence comes from Monocentris japonica, assembly GCA_900323365.1. Taxonomy (NCBI): domain Eukaryota; kingdom Metazoa; phylum Chordata; class Actinopteri; order Trachichthyiformes; family Monocentridae; genus Monocentris; species Monocentris japonica. The sequence goes on along the minus strand of OOFE01041505.1, from coordinate 34,373 downwards.
CTTGGTGTTGCTGGCCCATTCCAGCTTGTTGTCCATGTGAACTCCCAAGTACTTGTAAGACCCAACCGTCTCCACATCCGTCCCCTGGATGGAGACCGGGGTCTGGTTGGGCCCTAGTCCTTGTGAAGCCCACGACCATCTCCTTTGTTTTGGTGACGTTGAGCTGTAGGTGGCTCTACTCGCACCACACCACAAAGTCTTCCACCAGGCCTCTGTACTCCTCCTCCCATCCTCCCCTGATGCACCCCACGAGTCATCTGAGTACTTCTGCAGATGGCATGTTTCGGAGTTGAACCTGAAGTCAGAGGTCTTCACCTGATGCACCCCACTGTTGCAGAGTCATCTGAGTACTGATGGCATGTTTCAGAGTTGTACCTGAAGTCTGAGGTGTGCAAGGTGAACAGGAAGGGGGACAGCGCTGCTCAATTGTGGTCTGCCAGTCAGGCAGTCAGTCACCCAGGAAACCAAGGGTGCCTCCACTGCATCCTCCTCATCTTCTCACCCAGCAGCGGGGGCTGTATGGTGTTGAAGGCACTCAAGAAGTCAAAGAACATGCTTTGTCCAGGAAGCACTGTGTGTCTGTAGTCCGTTATGCGGTCAGTGAGTCTGTCAGTGTCCTCCCCATGCGACTCACAGAACACAGTCTGTTGCCTCAAAAAATGGGAGTTTTCACTCCTCAGCTCCGGTGTAAAAATGCAACAGAAAAATTATAAAAAATACAACGTTGTAACTTCCTTCAGTAATTTTGAGAGCTGATCTTAACCCAAATTGTTTTTTGCTTGCCAACATGGGACACACCACCCTCTCACACAAAAACACACATCTTCAGATTTTCGTTCAGATCTATTTATTGTGCAGGCTTCATGAATTTAAGGCCTGTTAATTATAATGGCAATTTATGTAGATAAAAACAAGATTTGAAAGCGCCTACACAGCATAGAAACACTATTCTGTCAGTGATATAGCACCCAAAATGAGCGAAAATCAATAAATAAAGAGCACATTCAACTTCCGTCTTATTGTCCCAGTCTAGCTAAATCTTCCAAAGAAAAGAAAAAGATACAAGATAACATTAACATTTTGACATCAAGATTTTTTTCTTTTATAAATCATAACTTTGAACTGGATTTTAAAGTAATTCAAAGTATCATGCATCTAGTGTTTTGCTTCGTATCACAGCAAGGTTAAAACAGTCTCCATTGTGCTGCAGTCCCTCATGTGAATGGTTCTGTTGATTTCTGTATAAACCAACTAAAGAAAGAGACATGCTGGAATGACATACAAACAGCCTTATGGCATGGACATGTTCATGGTAATAGCTGTATTGATTGGGGCCTGCCTCTTCCAGCATGCATTTAATTCTAGTGTTATAAATAACCTGTATTTTTTCCACAAATCTTGTTATGATGTTAATTACTTTTGTCTGTTTATTGTTAGTAGTCAGATTTGTCCATTTTTATTAACCATTTCTGTGAAAGCAGTTTCTTGGATCAGTGGTCTCAGTCACTGCTACTGCTACTGCTGCTGCTGCTGCTGCTTGAGGAGGACTGTGGAGAGAGTGAGAGACAAACAACAAGAGAGAAAGAGAGAGAACTCAGAGTTGTTTAAATATATTTTAACTTCTCTTTTCAACACAAAAAAACCCAAATAATTTCTAATTCTAAAGATGTGCTCATTCAAACGAGAGTTTTTGCAGTGAACATGGTTAAATTCATTCATTGACTGAACCATCAGATATGAGGACTACATGTATATTGGTGAAAGGTTGGATTAGGCTAGGTTGATTGGAAGGAATGTTATTGTCATCTGGCTGTTTTCAAAGCCCAAAAACTCCAAACCTCACCCTTGTGGCTGAACCTTAATCTCACCTTGCCACCATGTTTATGATGCTTGTGCCCCTTCTTCATCTTCTTCATCTTCTTCATCTTCTTCATCTTTTTGTGGGCTTTATGCCCGACCAGCCCCATTCCCATTCCTGCCATTCCCCCGGCTAACGCTCCGGCCATGGGATTCAGCCCTCCGTGATGACCCTTATGGTGACCCTTATGGTGGCCTTTATGGTGACCCCCTTTTGGAGAGTGTGGGTATGGACCAGGGTGAACACCTGTAGGAGGGACTACTGGATAACCACCGGGAGCTGCAGGATAAGGGTGAAGGCCCGGGGCTCCACAGGGCATAGCCCCTGGAGGTATGGTTGGAAGCATGGCTGGATTCATCCCAGCAGGATACTGGCCATGGGGGTACGCTGGATTCGGAGCCTGGGGGAAGGCCCCCGGAGGAGGTACACCAGGGTATGCAGGGTTGTAGCCAGGGGGATAGGCAGGGTTTGGTGGGCCCATTGGAGGAGGAGGACCTGCGATTGAAAACACACGCATACACACACTATTCTTCAGAACACCTGCTATATATTATTAAAACAAATCTGCTGGTTACATACAATCTATCAATTGTATGTAATTGTATTGATCCTTGTTAGGTATGCTATCCTACCTTGGTTAGGCCACATGGTAGTGTGTTATTCCTGGCAGGTCGCAAAGACTACAGGTCTCAGATCCTGGGGAAAAGTGAAAAAGTAAATGTAAAATACTGAGATGGACAACATTGCCATTTGCACATTTAATGACTTAAAATTTGTCATTATGTAATTTATATCAAGGTACTTTGGTTGGCTTCATGCATTGACTGTGTGTTTTGAACAGATTCAGAATTCCACTTAGACTCTTATACATATATAACATGAGAATATATATAGAGAGAACACAAGAACATATATGTATTTTTTTGTTTGAAAACAACTAATAAAATAAAAAAAATTAATAGACAATAAAATACATTAATTTTAAAATTCTTACCACGATTATTTAGTATTTTTTAGACATTTCCACAGAAGGGGTAGGGCTATATGTTATTTGTAACAAGGTACATTTTGAAGTGAATTTGTGCTCGTGGTAAAGCATTGAAAAACACTGATGATACAGCATGAAGTTCTGTCATTCGCATGTTTTAATAGTGGCCTAGTGTCTGATCAACTCCCAGGTCGTCAGCAGCTCCCCCGCAGCACTTTCCCCATGCCTGTTAACCTAACTCTGCACATTTCTAGTTATTTCATTACAAAATAAAACAAATGGAGCTTCATTAATTGACTATCGTCTCGTATTATTGTGTCCCATTATTGTATCCCGTATACTTAGGATCCTCGTATTTCAGTGACACTCGATTTCATGAGCCTACCTTTGAAACTTGTCTCCGATCTGAGGAAGTTTATCAGGAATTGTTTGTCTTCCGCATTGAGTTGCGTAAGCAGACAAACCCATACATGCCCCGCCCTCCCGTCGTTAAAGGCTGTGCGCACTATTTTCGAATTGTTACATTAACGTTCCACATTTAATGAAAGAGGGAAGCTAGTTGCTACTGGAAGTCAAAAAGATCGTGGTAATGGAATTTATTATGTGTACTCACAACAGTTATGAAGACTGGCAAAGAGCCTGAGGGTTTTGTCCATGACACACACACACACACACACACACCTTGAGAGGCTCATTCACACGCCTAGTTCCATACTGACACGTCATGGATCAACAGTTATGTACACAATACCATCAAGTAGTTACAATCTAGGAGCTAAATGAATTCCACTTGGACAAAAACAAACAAAATATTGTTCACAATTACCCAAGCAACAACTCCATCAACAACAATGCCAGTGATTCTTTATTGCAATTATTTGTAAAAGTGTTAACAGCTGTCAAAATCAATGGCTAATACATAAATGAAATACTGAGTAATGAAAGGGTTTCCAAGTCAGGAAGTTTACTGGTGCAGTTTAATGATGCCAATATTGTGAAAAGGCTTTAGAGAAACTGAAAGAGAACTACATGAATGCATTGATGTCAAGGGGGGGTGGTGGTCAAGTCAAGTCAACTGAGCAGCAAGACTGGAGAGAGAGTAATCTGTCCACAACACACTGAGCTGGCAGCCGGGCGTCTGGGTCATGGTCCCAACACTCCATCACAAGTTCCTGCAGTGCAGATCCCTCAAGTTTTAAGTCATTAATACAATAAATGACTCAGTGAATTCACTATCATCTATATTTACAATGGCTATACAATACATTTCTTTTTACTGCTATTGCAGACTACAGAAATATGTCAAAGTGAGTAACACTCAAAACAAAATAATACCTGTAGTGGCTGTTCCCAGTGTTTAGGCATGGAGGGTCTCATGCCCATTTGAGACACATACAGGATGAGGCCCTCCAGTGTTACGTTGGCTCCCAGCTCAGCTTCATAAGGCAAAAAATGCTCTGGAGCCAAGCTGCCTGCAGAGGGAGGCATTTGTATACATTTGGCATTTGTACCTCCTTTTACCTCCATTACACCAACAGTAAGGAAAATTAAATCTGACAACGTTTGATTCATGATATTTACGTGGGAATTATTTTTTATTTCTATGAAGTATGGTCTTTTTGAACTGTTAACTGTTAAAGATACTGGACAAAAGATCTCACAACAATGTTTAGAATGGTTAGATCTACGCGAAGGATCAATTTTCACCTACATTACAGTAACAAGGTCAAAGTTTGGAAGAATCACACATCACATCATTAAAATCTTTTCATGAACACACAGTCTACCTGACCACGTCCGCCTTCTCTGACAGGACTGAAAGGAATTTCTACCTTCAAACAAATCTGAGCAGCGCATCCAGATCTCCCACAGCAGCAGTCCCAAGGCGTAGACGTCTCCATGCATGAGACACCAGCCGCTGCTTAGGTTTACGGAGCCTTCCAGGATCTCGGGGGACATGTAGCGCAGCGTGCCTACCTGAGCGGGACCCTGTAGATGCAGAGGGGCTCAAACGGGTCAAGTCAGCCCTTCGGATCCATGAGATGCTGCTACTACAGGCGTTCTTATGTCTGGTCATTGTGTGAAACTAAATTCATATTGCACAGCTCATCATGTTCTCTCTATGCTTGCATTCATGCATGTGTGATGTTTTGTGAAATTCAATTTTCCAGCAGACTAGAATAGAAGAGAGTGCAAGCAATAGAACACAATAGAACAGAACAGAGCCCATAGTTAGTGGGCTATACTTATAGAAGAATAAGGTGTTAAGAAGTGGTTTGTAATGACTAATAAGAAATGATTGTTCTTTGCTGAGCTGATTGTTGCTCATTCTTCATGTTTTTCTCACCATCACGGGACTTAACAAAAACAGCAGCTCCGTGGCTGCATCTGGGTCTCACCCCCATGTTTCTGACGTGGCACTGCCAGCCGTGACGCCCAGGACATGAACACAGGATGGTGGAACACCCGAAGTCACTCAAAGCACAGCTACCATCCGCTCTCACGAGCACATTGGCACTGCTGAGGTCTCTGTGGGCCACGCTAGGTTTGTGCACACCTGCAACATGTGGTGTGCAGGAATGCACGCACACACACAGAATTATGAGGAGATTTTGTACATAGTCAAGGTCTGGATTTTTTTTATATTTCATCTTTTTGTAGCACTTAAAGTGATAAATAAGAATTTATTTATAACATATATATATAACATACATAGACGTGCATTTAGTTCTTTCTGCTGCTTCTGTTACAACAAACACACACACATACCATGTATGTGAAGGTCAGAGTGGAGGTAGGCAAGTCCCTGTGACAGAGACCAGCACAACTTCAGTGATGATATCCAGTCATTTGTCTGCTTACACAAGAAGGAGTGGAGGGAACCCTGAAAGAGAGAGAGACACCAATGATTCATATTGTGAAGCGAAGGTTAAAAGATTGATGCCATTTTTGCTGATCGGCAGTATCAGCTACAGAGGTAGCTACAGAGGAAAGATGGTGGTAGGATGTAGGTGATGAGCTAGTTTCAAAATACATGACATCATGATGCATGACATGTCGCTTATCCCACTGAGCTACTAGGTGTCTTTATAGATACACATTTCACACATTTCACATTGTTGTGGTAAGACAGCTGCAAGACAACTCATTCTTTTTCTACTATCTCTCTCGCTCTGTAACCTCGGATAACTCCTAATGTCTCAAATGAGGAGAAAGTGGACAATCTAGTTCCCACTCACACATGCAGCAAGTTCCACAACCATGAGCCACTCCCCACCATCCAGCTTCCTCCCAGCACCCAGGAAGTTGACAATGCCAGCGTGCCTCATCAGTGGTAATTCATAAACCTCCTTCTCCGAGGTAAATTCACGTTTGCAGCCTGCAGGGAAAACTTTCACTGCCACTACGGACCCCTGGTAGTTCCCCTGCCATACGGTCGCAAAATGCCCATGGCCCACTATCTGAAAGGCACATGATGGTAAACATACATGATACATGAGGGATAGAGCATGATATTCCAGTGCATGACACATTGGAACATATAATTCAGCTTGATCCTTGGGCCTACCTGCTGTAGTTCGATGTCGGCACTATCAATCTCAGAGGTTTCTACTGCGTGGCAGGAAGGGTCGGCATGAAGAGAAGCTTGTGGCTTCTCAGCTGAGAGAGCAATGAAGATAAACAATGTCGTGTAATGAACATACACTTAGCCAAGACAATGTTACGCTAAGATAATGTCACGATTCATTTTAAACTACGCTGGGTGAATAACCACAGAAGAGAGGCGGAACGATGCTTAAGAGTAACAAAGAAAGGAGGGCAGTAAAAGGGAGTATAATAGCACAGATAAAAACCAAGGTCAGTCCAGAAGCAAGAGTGAAACACTGCCAAGGTCAAACAATACATCATGAGAATTTGTTGGGATGTTTGGCAAATGTACAAGCAAGTTTAAAATAATGCTTTTACAAAATCAGTCAGCTGGGCAACTGTGAATCCATTTGATACAAAAACAAACTTCTTTTCAAGAGCAAAAGTTATACAGCCTGTCTGATAAGAATCCAGTTCCAATTCACTGAAAGCGTTCAGACAGGAGCTGCTATTTGTCTGTGAAGTCCATGACTACTTTTTCCCAGGGGGTAGTGTGGAAGCAGAGGTTGTTATAAAACACAATGGACTCCTCTTGTGCGTGTGCTTAGCCAACACCTGCATACATCAACTGCCGTCTCACACAACTGACCTTGCACTAGATGAGATCACAACTCACAACATACTGCAAAGGCAATGCATTTAATCCATCTTAATTCCCATTTTCCTCTGATGTCGTCAATATGAAAAAAGCATGAAAATATTTTCTGCAATGAAAACAAATGTGCTCACTTTCCTATCACGTCACAGCACATCGTGACAAAAACTCCACAATAATATGATGAAAAACCTGGTAGAAATTTGTAAAGACAAGGGGTCAAATCCAATTTAATTCCCATGCTTGTCAATTGTGGTGTACAGTCACACAGTAAAAATTGAAAATGAAAATCACATTCCAGTGAAAATGATTCATCTCATTTAAGGATTTAAAGGATACTATGAAAAGGATCTTACTGTTCTCTTTGAAGAGGCGTCTCCATTTGACAGTGACAAGCATGAGGCACACGAGTAGGACAATTCCAGTGGGAATGGTAACAACAGCAGTATTCATTATAGCTACAAAAAACAAAAACCTATAGTTAGTATAGTTAGGATCTTGTTTTCCATGAACGATGCAGTTCCCAGTTTGAGCCAATCAGGTACATCGATTAAAAGGCTTCATTTCTGTAAAATCTAATGGGAGGAGCTTAAGTCTTTATGAGAAGATTATTTCTCATGATAAATTGAATATATGTAATAAATAAATAAAGAAATAAGCGTGGCCAGAGATGGATTTTGTTGTGGGTTACAGCCGGGCACAGTACAATTACAGCATACAGCGGATCTTGTTTAACAAAAGGTCTTATTGCCTCATGTGACTCATTCCCACACTTAAAGTTACAGATTTCATTATAATCTCCATGTTCACCAATGGTCAAAAGGCTGATAAACACCAGATAAAAGGGGAGTGGAGGAGGACTGGGCAGGGGAAGAGGAGTCGTGGGTGGAGGTGGAGGGGTGGATAAAAAAAAAAGATGTCTTTTGAAACAATGATACTATTTTCTAGGATGAAAAGAAATGAACTCCGTTTTGTATCATTCCACAACTTATCACAAACTCTCTCAGTGGATTGTTAATACAACGAATAGCTGGTGGAAAATGTATTTATCAGTACGTTTTCCTACCCACAGAATAAGAGTTTGTGAGTTGGAGCTGTTCCGGCTTCGGCTTCCACGTAATGTTGCTATTGCAGAGGTCTGTATTGCACACACACTTAATGAGGCTTTTGTCGAAGCTTGTTGACGCCTCGCACGTTGCATCTGGGCAGGACCTTTCAGCAATATCACAAGCTGCAATAGACAGATCAGTAGCATAGTGGACAATCACTTTAAAGGCCTATATAAGAAACTTTTAGAGGGCAAAAAAACACCGAGGACCAGATATGGCACACAGATATGGATAGATGCTTATGGATCTTGATTATGGCACAACTGCAGAATCCAGACTGTGTAGAGCAGTCCTTCTTGCCTTGAGGTGGACTGCTCTAGATGCACTATGACTTTGCGGGGTGCTTACCAAGAAGGTCAACCTCTGGCTGGCCGTTGATGAGTAGAAAATAGCCCACACAGCAGTGGGTGTGTGCGCAGAGCTGCTCTGACCCACTCACATTGCCAGCCATCTTATACTTGACGTTCTGTGGCTTTGCCTGGAAAGCACACCGCCTCAGCTGAACTATAGACTGGCCGGGAATACACGGAAAGATGTATTCTGGGGAGAGGGAGAGAGACAGAGAATTGCTGTAGATGTCAGGTGTGGTTTTATTCAGCAACATTATTTCTTTTCCTGGTTTTACCTTGCACTCCATCATCTGTGATCATTCCAGGGACACAGGAAGTTGCTCTGGCTAAGAATCAATGCCTAACTGCCTATACCACTAGGTATAGTTTTGTTATCATCAGCTTTTAAGGTGCTATTGAGACAAGTGTTGATTAGTTGGAGTCCATTTATCCATATCAGTGCACTTACACACGAAGTCAGCTGCACAATGCTGAATGGCGAAAATGCACAAATTCTCTCAAAATTCTCAAAATTCCTAGCAACACATGTAGTAGTTTAGTACTGTTACACAAAAATCACATCAATAATCATTTCTTCTCTTCAGAAGTTCTCTGATGCTAGCTGATAGAGTACATGATGACGATACACATAGTCTGATGCAATCCGCTGACAAGGCACATTTCCCAGCACATTACACCAGCACTATAATCGAGAGATATACACCGGTATATGGAGCATAGCCATCAGTGCCCATGAGCATTTAGGGCCTAGCCGCTTATTGACCTAAATACCATTAATGCATATACAGGGTGATGAGTTACAGCATACTCACTTGCCCTTAGCAGTACACACTCCAACTCAAATACCACTACATTGTTGCAGACACACTGACAAAACACAAGGTCCGATTACACGCACATTGTCAGGGTTCTGCGTTTGAAATTGTGCTCCTTAAATTCACAGATCAATCAAAAATCCAGAAATTGAAAATTGAAGCAGGAATAGACAACTACACTGTTAAGTCAGTACAGAGAATTGCTAATGTAACAACAATTGCACTTACGTCCAGCTAAAAACAGCAGCCACTGTTGCAGGATCATGGTCACTCTGAGCCCAGACTGGCCAAGCAGGGAGTGTCCATTTATCAGCCATGGGAATGTGAGAGGAGTTTCACAAGTTTTCCCACTGTCACTCCCACTATCACACCTGCATGCACACAGTGGCTCCATCTGAAAGCGTCTGCGTACTGTCTATTATGTCTGTTAAATAGTATGCCGTAGGAATGCACAATAACTGTCAACGTATTGGCCTCACTCTATAAAGCAATGTCAATACCTGCAGTCAAGTATGGTGGGCTCTGCAAGCTGATTCATATTTTAAGACTAAGGCGCATGAAACTTAAAAGTGTTTAGGAGTTAATATACTGAAAAGACAAGGCCACTGGAACCGCTATAACGCTGTAACAACATGGAACAACTGTACAGTGCATTCTCCCTCTTGAAAGAGAGGCAGGGCTTTGCACTGAGACTCAAAACCATTGTAGGAAAACATATTATGTTATGATTATATGTTGAATATATGGGAAAATACTCCATGCTATAGGCTCACACTCGTATGTATGAAATATTGTGTTTCACCGATCAGAAACCCTTTAAAACCCAAAGTTAACACCACTCAGTGTCTCAACAGTAGCTATATTTTTATTTTATTTTCGAGGGCTGCACGTTTAGGTGTCCAGCATAGCCCAGGAGGGCGGAGTTTTAAACGATTTTTGGCCAAGGCAAGACAATTCTGCGTACTTGTGCTGCGGTAAACTACAAAACATTCACATCCAATTTTCAATTAGTGTAATTGGGCGGCTACCTGCATGAAGGCGGGGCTAAATAAACCACTACAGTTCGTTTGGTGAGACCTGTGCGCAGTTGCGACCAAGAAAAATGGTAATGTAACTTAATATTACGCACTTATTAGGCCAAAGTAGCGAAGCAGCAATCTAACATGACGGGTTAAGGATGAAATTTGTTGAATTGATTCATTTATCTTCGCTCAGGATGGTGTTTTGGAAATGCACCCCCTCGTTAAAGAGCTGGCTGATGTCTTTGCTGAGGAGTCTGAAAACGAGCTGACGTTTTACGGCTTTTCTGACAGTGAAGTCAGCAACCACTGCGATAAGGTGCGCAGTTAAATTCAGTGTCTTATTTAGGAGACTGCAGTTTACAAACCTCATCAGGTCCAGCATCCTTTCCCTTTTGAAAAAGAACTGTATTAATCACTTCAAGACATTTTAAGACTGTTATTAGTTTAGTAATAATTGTACACACTAGACAAATATGTGCAAGAGTGCCTGCCTGAATATTATAGTGATTTTTCTTTCTTTCTTTTATTTTTCTTTTAAACACTCTAAAAAAGGAATGAGGACAGAAAATGTTTTTATGAATTACAGTGAAACTTTCCACTGAAATAAACTCCATTAATGTCCATCAGAATTCCAGTTCTGATGATGGATTTGAAGCCCAGCCCGCCCCTTCCTCCAAACAGAAAGACACTTCTAAACCAGCTGCTGCCCAACCCTTCAGGCTGAGGGTGGCACTCCGCTCACATCCTTCCACTCATCACTCCACTGATGATGAGGATGCAGAGGAAGAAGAGAGGAACGAAAACAGAGCGGTTAAGAAAAAAGGAAAGATGAGTCAAGCAAAGAAGGAGAGACGTGTTAAATTTGAGGAGGAAGAGAAAGCAGTGGCACAGCCATCTTTGACTGAAGAGTCCGACTCAGAGGATGGCGTGCCGCAGTCGTTCCTAGCCAAGAGAGAGCAGAACATCAAGGCGAACAAAGCAATGGTAAACTCTGCAACACAGACATGCATACAACATAAGACCTACACCTGTGATACACAGGAACTTTTTGAGGCATTGGAGATGGGCACTGTCGGCTTCATCAGTGATGGAGATTGGCAAGTTGATCTGGATAACATAAGTTGCTTCCAAACTAGGGTCCCCTGGGGGTCCTTGTAGACGTTCCAGAGGATTTAATCTCACTGTTACTTAATTCACCAGAGGTTATCCAAAGAGAGACTGCATAAAACTGACTATTCTGCTCAGAGGATCCATTCTCCCGTCCCCCTACAGTAGAGATAGACAACAAATGTCTTCTCAGATGGGAGTCCCTGGGACAAAACCTCAAATGGTGGCCTAAAGTGTATTGACTTGTATATTGACGAGTCTTTGACATGAAAAAGTTCGGGAACACATGGTATAAGGATCAGTAGCATGATGGAACAATACTATTAGCTGCAGGTGTTGGCAAAGTTGCCTTTCAGTTGTATCAAGGTATGTCCCATTTGCTCCTAGATTCTCTAATGCTTCTGTTTCTCTCTCCTCTACCAGTTGGCTCAGCTGATGGCAGACCTCCAGAAGATGCCGGGAGGTGCAGCGTTACGGAAAAAACAAGCAGGCAAACAGCCGAAAGAGAGAAGCTCCGTGAGTAGAAGGCGATCATGCATTTTTCTTTGAGTAAAACCCCAAGAGCTGAGACTGACAGTATTTCCTGAGATGATGTGACACTAATCTCACTTGCAGCGCCCGCCACGCTCCGGGACGGATGGAGGGGAGTCCAGGAGGAACCCAGAACGGGCGACCCGCAGACAGACCCGCTCCATGGGGGGGTGTGACGATTCCTCAGCCCCTCAGGAGAGAGAACTGGAACTCAGCCTGGAGGAGGAGCTGCTGGAGGTCGGCCCTTTTATACTGATGTATCATTAGCTGCTTAACCACAGTGAGGCCACGTGGGACGACTTCTATCCACATTTATAACATCGGAACATAGGATTGTAGGCCTAGAACCTGATCTATCCAAAATCTTACAAATGTCTACAATGTATAAACGTCAAACTAAACTAGTCCATCATCATCATCTCCAGGTGCGCCGAGCCCCGCAGCGGCGTGTCACCCCACGGCCAAATCAGAGCAAACCTCATATCATACGTCCAGTGGAGGAGATCACAGAGGATGAGATTCAGCTGGTGGCAGACAACATGACTGATAAAGTCTACAACAGAGCCACGGTCAGTTCTCCACTGGTCTCTACCCCCAGTTCTCTTTCACTGAGTTACAAGTGAATGATAGACTAAAGGACCAGCTCTGGTCTAGAGACCTGATTTTTGAAGACTAAGATTTTTTTAAGGCCGTCATCACCAATAACCAAGTGCCAATCCCTATCCATAATATCAGAGATTGTGTAAAGTTCTAACATGTATCCCTCCAACTAGCTGTAGACAGTCTCTCTGTCCACCATCGCCGCCCACTGTGTCTGTATTTACTTGTCTACTTTCAGGGCTCTACATGTCACCAGTGCCGTCAGAAGACGGTTGACACCAAGACGTGCTGCCGCAGTGAGAGCTGCCGTGGGATCCAGGGTCAGTTCTGTGGACCGTGCCTGAGGAACAGATATGGAGAGGATGTCAGGAAGGCTCTGCGTGATCCGGTCAGAACACTTGACACTCAAAACACACTGGCTACCTAACGGTTACCCTTGCCGTTCCATTTCAACTTTTAGATCTATTAAATGACAAAACTGATACTAACAATAATAGCTCACATTGCTGTTCAATCTTCAAATCCAGATGTGGAATTGAATTTGGTCATAATAAGTAAATGAGCAATATAAAGAGATTGAGAGACACAGATTTGAAACCCAGAACAGCCATTTTTAGACCAGGTGTGGACATGCAGCGATGTGATCACATAAGAGTTACATCTCAAAAATCACGCCAAAGGCTATGGTTGCACATGTCATTTTCATGCAATTTTTGAGATCTGCTTCTTAAAGTTTGGATTTTTTGTGATCAGATCGCTGTTTGTGCACACCTGGCCTAAAAATGTAATGCAATAGGTTTTCCTGCTTTCCCTTTCTTTAATTTGGTTGTCTGTGCATTGTGGCTGGATTGCGTCCGGACTATGTAGAAGTCTAACCGCAATGTGTTTTTGTTTTTTTTTC
>OOFE01041505.1:5241-16587 GCA_900323365.1 Monocentris japonica | reverse complement strand
GAAGGTCTTGACATAAATCTTCCCACACCCGGGGATATGACAAATGTGCTGCTTCTTCTTACTTGGGTCACTGCTACTGTAAGGTGTTAAGAAAGGTGTAGAATTAGAATTAGACTAAGAACCAGGTTAAATTGGAATCCATGGTTTGGTTCTCTGGTAATGGTTGAGTCACAGCAAATTTTATCCACCAATCATGGCATTACGTTACATGCTGATCGTTTGTGGCATCTCACCAAATTCTCAGTTTGTTTAACATTGTTTGCCTGCGGAGACCTATTTCGTATTTTATCATTGTAATCATTTCATTTTACCGAAGTATAATCTGTAAGCATATGTATGGAAAACAAGCTAGCAAGCTAACATTACTTGTTTAGCCAACAGGAGCTAAAATTAGCAGCTAAAATATTTTAGGCTCGTTTAACGTTACACAAGAGGAAGACCAACAATCTCCTGGTTCTTGTGCCACTGTTGCTGTGCTCATCTGCATTATACAATTTTTCATATTCTCCAATTGTGTCACTGGCCTGGTTTGCGTCACCACCTATCCCGTCATGCTGTGCGCATGTGGTTATTCACTTCTCGTAGACAATGAATGGCTGTGTACTGTTAAATTTGTGAAATCACGTCTGGTTTGCAACTACTGTTAGAGGTCCCTAAATTTTAACAATTTCTTTACATGGCTATTAAATTACCAGATGACCAAGTCATACATTCCAATTTATCTTATCCAAGGACTTCTCTCAAGTCAAAGAACTATCAGAACAGCACATAAAACAGGAATTATACATTAAGAATAAAAAGAAATGTATAGCAGTTTAATTGATTAAAAGCATTCTGAAAAGCATAAAGATGTCATATTTATCATCTTGTGAATAAATGGATTATAAATAAACATACAAAATCTATTCTCTGCTTGGCTGAGAATGTAGCCATCAAACTTAATATGGTGAGTTCAATGACATACCGTCCTTCTCCATCCTTGCAGAAGGGGCAGGTACAGGCTTCCCTCCGGTTACGTCGTCCTTGAGGTGGTGGGCTTACATCTTCATCATCCATGGCTGTGCTGTCATCCAAGCTTTCTCCACCAGGCTGCAACCCATGTTCTCCTATAGTGATGAGAGAGAAAATAGGCCAGAGTGTGAAATTGTCCATTTATCAAAGAATTGTTTGGCAAATGTTTCCAGGTTATGTAAAGGTAAAGTAAAGTAAAAACAAGTTAAAAAGACTAAGAATACTCAATCCCATCATTCCATTTCAGAGTTACATACAGTAAATAATAAGCAGTATTTCAATAGGAGCAATACTGAATCTATGACCCTTGTTGTTTGATAGGCTGAGTCCTATGGGTCTTAGCAGCTACGTTAGATTAAATGTTTAAATATTTGTTTACTGCCAGCACTGTGAAAAGTGGTGCTGAGAAACTGAACAGCTGAGTACTTGTAGAGTCCAAATGCAAAGAATGCTGGATGGGAATTACATGATTTTATAACAAGGATAATAGAGCAAATTGTGTACACTAAACACAGTAATAGACAAGACAGACCTAATATTAAACCAGGTAAACCATGTGACTCTTCACAATACTTTGCCACAAAAAGGTTGCCAGGTATGTATGATGGGCGGGGTCAAGTTACACCCCTTCTATGACATACTGTAGCCAACCCCAAATATGAATAAAAGTGACCATGGTCTGAGTAAATGCTGCATCACAGAAAAAGAGATTTAAAGACATGTATACAGAAGCACATACGTATACTAAAGAGCTCAAGGAAACATCAGGCACACACCTGACAGCCATGAGGGCTTAACCGGTTAAACCAGTATGGTGTAGACACAAAAAGTGGGAAAGAGATCAGATCCAGAGATATAAGAACAAGATACTTTGCATTTCAGAGCAAATAATGGGCCAAACCATGCAAACAAACATCATAAAGTCATATCAACAGATATTTACTATTAACAGCTGCCTGGTCCAGCACAGTACAAATACAACCCTAGCTCTGGACAACTGTCTCAAAAATGCTACAGTGAAGAAAAAAAAAAAAAAAATCAAAAGCGACTTTCAGTAGGAACTAAAAATGACAGATACCATTTGCAAAGTAAAACTAACCATGAACTTCAAAACATAATTAAAGTCAATATATAAATTAATGCAAATGCAAACAATTGATACTAGCCTGCATGGGGACCATTAGGCACAGATAAGTCACTTTTGCACAGGCCATTTGGAGCCTTCCAGAGTTAAGCACGGCTCAAAATGTTTAGAACATGAGATTAAAAGCAGTATTTGTTAATTTGAAAATATAGCCCTTTGTCAAATTATCTCTGCTACAAAGAATAACACATAGGTTTTCTTTTGAGTGAAACTGAACATCATGTAGGGAAAGCCCTGGCTAGCCCTCTAGTGGAGGCCAAGTTACTGACTAACCTGCAGGGTTGGCGATGGTGATAGGGACCCCTTGCAGCTGGTGCATCTGCAGCCCTGAGCTGTTGAGTGTGTTGAGATTGATGGTCTGGAGGCCTGGAATCTGCACTGTGTTGACAGCTGCAGTAGCTCCTTGGGCCTGGCCCAGCTGTGAAAGAGACTGCACCGGGGCCAGTGTGATCTGAGCTCCTGCCGGGCTCTGAAGCTGGATGGTCTGCCAGCTCACCTGGCCGTTGGGGCCTACAGTGCGCAGGAGGATGGGGCCTGTGTTTGGCATAATCTGAAGGTTTTGAAGCCCTTCCTGGGTGAGCGTTGGAGCAGCAAATACCTGACCGCCTGCCGTCGAGACAGTACTGGCTTGGATGGTCTGGAGGTGTGCTCCGCCTTGGATAAGTTGCTGGGGCTGGATAAGGATCTGCTGTGGCTGCTGCTGCCCATCTCTGTTGTCTGGCTGTATCGGGACACCCACAGTAGATGCTGTATTCTGCTGGAATGTACCTGTCACTGCTACATTGCTGTTCTGCGCCATTCCATAAGTGGAGGTTTGAGTGGTCACAGTGGTTGCAGCGGTGAGGTACCCAGTCCCACTGTTGGAAGACACAGGCTGTGGCTGTTGTATAAGCTGCTGGTTCACCCCTGTATCCCCTATACCATTTCCATCTCCACCTGTTCCAGTACTGACTGGCAACAACGTGATGTTTCCGTTAAGGGACATGGGCATGTTAGCCAGGAACTGGGGCTGGTTTTGCAACATGCCATTACCTAAACCTAGGTTCTGTATAGGGATGGCTCCTTGTATGAGACTGGGCATAGTAATGATGTTTCCTGCTCCGCCTGCTCTGCTGGCCGTGGTTATAATCTGCTGGCCGTTGGGAGAGGACACTATCTGAAATTGCTGCCCTGCTCCAGCAGGGGCAGATGCAGCAGGATCCTGTTGAGCGTGAGTGAACTGCAGCTGCTGGCCATCCATTGTGTGGAACTGGGGAATTACCTGATACTGAATATTGGGCACCATGCCTGATAATGTGGTGAGCACCTGCTGACCCTGCAATGTTGGAGCCTGGGTTACTACATACTGTTGTGGCTGCTGCTGCTGTCCCTGAGTGCTTGCAGCAGCTGCTGTTGGTGACAGCACCTGTCTGTTCTTGCCTATGTCCCCTCCTGTCATCACCCCTGAGGAGTCTGTGGAGATGGTGTTGGTGCCTGAGGATGCTTGGATGCTGACAGGGATAACTTGCCAGCCGTTGGCAGTGGAGGTCAAAACACCTTGGCTCAGGTCCAGCTGTTGTTGCTGGTTTGGATGTTGTTGGTCGGTAGGTGAAGGATGTCCAAGCCTCTGATCATCAACAAATTAAAAGGTTGTGTATTAAAGGAAATACATTACATCA
Organism: Monocentris japonica; assembly: GCA_900323365.1. Taxonomy (NCBI): domain Eukaryota; kingdom Metazoa; phylum Chordata; class Actinopteri; order Trachichthyiformes; family Monocentridae; genus Monocentris; species Monocentris japonica. The sequence continues at coordinate 12,774 of OOFE01041505.1, read as the reverse complement.
AATGAAGATTTACAAACAACTCAATAGTGTGAGCATTTTTAATGAAAGTCTATTTTCAGTTAATGTAATAACCTTTAGGTTTTGATAATAATAAAACAGTAAAATGCCTATTTGGCTTTGTAAATGCCTACCCAATAAGGTTATATAAAATTTCACAGCATTCCCATACACATTTTTGTCCAAATCATATAATAGCTGCAATTTCTCCATCTTGGTTCTTAAAGTCTACTACACATGGAGTGGGCTGGAATGAAACAAATAGGGGAGCAGAGTAGGAGAATGGGTGGGACCACATTTTTTCGAGAGCAGCGGCGGGCTCGGCTTCCCCTCCCCCAACCCACCCATCTCCCTCCCACACTTTATTTTGCCCTATAAACTGACTCACTCCTCTAAAGCCACCCCCTCCACGGCCAGCCAAATGGGCCGAGCAAAATACACATCAAGTGCCGGGCTTGACGGTAACACCCAGTGTGGGCGAATTTACCTGCCCATTCCCCACCCTAGTGACATGTGCTCCTGAGGAAATCAACAACACGTACAAGTCTTTACACAGCTTTACACGGACAGATTATTGAATCATACACATGATGGAAAAAGTAGATTGTTAAATGGATATTAAGTGGCAAGTGAGGTAATATCTCCGTCTGACAGTCGTACACAAACCGAATATCGTCTGATCTGGCAAAGTGCAAATTACATGTCCGCTAAACGTACTTGTATATTTGTGTTTCGCTTTTGATTGAAGCCTCCACCGCTCTCCATAGCGGCCATTTCATCTTGCTGCTGATCTGCGGAAGAAAAGTTTGTGAAATCATTGGTTTTACAGTGCTGCAAAACAGCAAGCGTTGGTCAACTACGTTAATCGCTGCAATAAACGAGACAAGAAACCACAAAATTTGACGTGACATACAGCCAATTTTAAGAAGCTTGTGTGATTAAGTTATTTGGACAGGAAGCTGAAATACAAGGAAATCCAAGCCACAAGTGTTCTAAGGGCCAGCTAGCTGATTGGCTAAGCTAACATGAGCTGCAATAAATATAGAAAATGCCTTCTTAAATATGAGATAAATTGGCCGTAATGGTTTTACCTGCACTACTTCAGTTAGTTGGCTAGCTTATGAGAATCGAGTCACGTTAGTGTAAGTAGGTAAAGGCTATGAAGAATTAGCTAAAGTTACGTTACTCCTCACAGTTAGCTAGTTCGCTAAATATTGTTAGCTAACTCCCGACAATTAACTACGGTACTTTTAAACAGCTTGATAAGCTAGCTATAAAACTTAAAATATCATATTTAAGACAACCTATCCATTTTAAATGACATACTTCAATTTAATTTGTAATGGTTAACTTATCGCCTCATTCACTGCAATAGACTGAGTAAAAAGTTCACTTACTGCTCATAATTTGAAGACGGGAGGAGTTTCTCTGGCTCTTTTTCGGGTTGACAACTTTTCACAACTTCACACAACCTTGATGGGCTACGCTATGAAGGAGAAACAGGGTGCGTTTGTTTTGTAAACCAGTGTAGCCTACTCACTTGGCGGAGCACAAACAGGGAACAGCAAATAGATTATCAAGGTAAAAAAAAACAAAAAAACAATATGATGCCATCGCGCTCAATATGTTTTGTCCAATCTTTTAAACAATGCACGACAACATATTTCGCCAATGGCAGAGTAAAAACATCCAAACAAAACGTGTTTCTCTTTTGTACATAGTTGAGTTCACTGGCGTTTCAACATAAACACGGCACGCATTTTAAATAAATGTAGCGAATACTTTTTGCTGTCGATTCAATTTGATACATAAACAGTAATTACATGACTGCAGCATTATATGCCCTTCTGGATTCCGAGATACAAACCACACGCTCAAAAGCATTACCCAACTGCAAAACGAACCAACCCCAGGCTAATTAGTACCGAAGCTCATGTATTTTCGTTTAGTTTGAACAGCATATTTTTGGCTGCCGTGTGAGGAACTCAAGCAACCCACTTAACACTTTTGTGAAATAATCAGTAAAATAAAAGAAGCGCACCCTTCTAAGAGCTAGCTGCGAGGGATTGTTGCCTCAGTCCAATGGGAATTATTGTTGTCGTCAATGCATAGTAACTGACCAATGTAATTCAACCACGGGCGGAGAATTGGGCGGGACCAAGCAAAGGTAGGTTGTACCACTTAGTATGATTGACGTAACGTTGACAAGAATTCTCTTTTTCGGTTAAAAAGGCGCCATGAGTAAACCATATCCTCGTGCAAATAATAAAGTTTGCCCTTGTTGCATCTCTGATATTGTCTTATCGCTCAATAGTGTAAGGTTGTGTAAGGTTCGACTGATATTTCGAAGCGGAGGGAAAGAAAACGCAAACTGGGGTTTAAGTCTTGCCTCCGTGGCCACTGGCCACTCCCTGGTGGCGTTTTGTGGGCTGGGAAACGGCGAGGGGGGAAGGAATCAGGGTGGAGAAGAGGGGACCCCATCACAGACACTGGCTGTAACCGCGCTGGGAGGAGAAAATGGTTTGCGGGTGGGAGGGCTTTTATTACTCAGATGTGCAAGGGGCTGTCGGTGTGGCAGCACATGTGGCCATGTAAACAGGAGGTCCCTGTGGACAGAGGGTGGAGTCCCCAAGCCAGGCCTCATTTATGCACCCACCCAAAACTGTTTGAAGTGAACTCAAGCAAGGCATACCAAGTTATGTTATTTTACATAGACTGATTCCCGGACACGTCTGCAAATCGCTATGCCTTGAATACCCCCCCAACCCTTACACAAACCTAAAAGACTTGTAGCCATGTATTAACCGACTTTAATTAAATAACTGAATGATTACCTATGGACTCAATCAGGGCCTTATAGCCTAACCTAAGAAAACTGGTCTGTAAGCCTATAGGTTATAACAGAATCAGAATCACATACAAGGAATTTGACTCCAGTTTTTCCATTGCTCTCTTGTACTTACATTGAATAGACATACAGCAAAAACAAGGACAACAAAGCTGAACAAGCTAGACATAAGTTTGTAAAATGTCATGATGGAAAATCTAGTTTACCAAGGAAGGAATATCAAGATATCTAGGCAAATGGTGTTCGTAGAGACAAGAGGCAGATGGGCATTGGAGTGTAAGAAGTAAGCCTGCTCAAATATTTTATGTCAGTGAAAATCTGAATACCCCGTTTGCATAGCTCAAATAAAAGAAAAAGTTTTCCATCAAAATAGCCTACAGTAATGTCCCAAGTCATCTAATAAATGCCCTGTGTTTTTACTTTCTCAGGTTGCTTGGTCTTGTTAGTGTAAAAGCGAGTAAAACATGAGCAGATCATGTCTTGTATATACAAAAAGTATTGTCTAGTTGGTCCAGCTGCAGGTTCTTCCATGAATGTAGTTGACTAAAGAGTGAGGCAGGTTTAGTCATGCATTATACATAATGGTTGAATGAGTAACAGATCAAAAGTAGAAATACTCCTTTATAAGTTAAAACAATTACTATTTATTGTGATCAGGGGTGAAGGTAAGAGGGGGTAAAGCCAGCTAAACACACCTTTATATGCTGACCTAAACCGTTATGAGACATATTCAGAGGCCTATACCCCATAGTAAGAAGCATCAAGCTGATGTAAGTCATATGAAGATAGAAAGAAAAGAAAATTTTATGAGATTTTTTATAGATTTTTTGTCAGATGATGATCACCGACTGGAAGTCACTGTTTATCCATCTTTGTATTGACCACTGTACCGCTGGATATCAGTATTGGCGAGCCTGCTCTAATCCACAATGCTCTGCGAAACCTTAACGACTGACATTTCCACTCTCGGCTTTTTGTCGTTGCAGGATGTGTCTCATGCAGCGGCTTCCCACGCCGGCTGTTTTATTTCGGATCAGATGCAAAAGCACTTCCTATTTATGCACCGCACCAACCATGACTTGCGCGCAAATTCAACCAGGCACGCAACTGACCCATGCTTCAAGAGGACAATTAGGAGGATGAAGCATTTCGTGAAGTCGTCATTGAAAAAAAAAATAAAAAAAACAAACTGAACGCAACTGGAGATGCTTTAGTTTGCTTTAGATTTCTTGTCAGATAACTCCGAGCGTATCCGAGAACAGGAAACGAGAAGAGCAGCGCAGCATCAGAAGTGAAACATGCGTCGATAAAGGTAGGTGAAGTTGTGCGTGTTTTTCTATTTAATTTTTAATTCTTTTAGGCATTTGGGAAATGATACATAACGCAATCGTAACATTTCAAGACCTTTAAAATCACACAGCACACTATTCATCCACATTTCGAAGCGGCAGTTCCTACAAAACTAAGAAACATCCTTTCAAGGGGCGGAAATTTTAAAATAGGTAGTTTCGGTCAACATCACCGTTACGATTGGTTGTTTTTCTCTTTAACTGCTGGTTCTTCAGTCAAGGATTCAGTAGTGATAAATTGCCCACAAGGAGGGATTGCAGATAAGCATATTGATTATATATAATATTGATAAGCAGTTTATTTCTTAATTCCAATATAAGTTCCCTTTCCATATGGTGTGTCTGTGTCAGCCTGTGTCTGTATGCCTGCCTGACTTTGGTATGGGGTGATTTATATTAGGATTAGACCGATATATCTTTTTGTCGCCATGCAGTAAATATTTGTTCTGAAAATAGTCAAATTTAAAGATAATGAATATTGGCACAGAATATTGGTGACTAAGAATATTGGTATCAGCCTTCAAAAAGAACCCCGATTTATGTTTTCTCTTCATCTTAGGTGCCGATCGCCCAACAGAACGCTTCTGTAGCTTCAACCCCATGTGCCCTTTCTGCCTGTGAGGGATGGAGAGCCCCTCTTCCACAGTGAGGCGCCGAGCCTGGATCCACAGCAGCCGACAGCGGCTCACCCTGGAGGAGCTGGACCCTCAAGGGCCGCCATGCGACTTCCCCTCTTTAGCAGACGACGACGTCTTTTCAGATGGTCAGTCCAAACCTCGCAGTATGTGAGAACCCATGTCTGTCCAGTGTGTAGGGCCAGCGTAACGGATGATTTGAGATAGAGTGAGAGGCTTTGACATCCCCTAATCAGCTATGAATTTTAGGAGGATATTGGGAGGCTCCACTGAGGATAGAGGTATTGTCCCCACTGAGGATGTTGACTTCATTGTCATTTATATTACAAATACTACATATATATATAGAGTGATTCAGTTCAAAAGTGGTCCAAATTCTGACCACTTTTTAGATAGGTAGAGGGGGGAATTTCTTTGTTACAGCAGCCGAGAAACAGAATAACACAACTGAGAATAAAAATGACAATAGGAATAGTAAAAATAAAGAATAAAAAATAGATAAAACTATGCTATACAAAAATATACAAATGTGTAGTGCAAAATAAAAATAATTGCGCAAAATGTAAATGTCCATTTCACTTTGATTGTGAAATGAAATCAGGGGTTCCCACTTTTCATAACATCATTCTGTTTAAATGCCTATTGTTACATGTGTATATTTCATGTATTTCAAGGCCACTGCATCATCTCTGGAAAAACAAAAACAGCTAAGAGACATAGGGTGTGAGAATAAGAAATGTTTACTTTCCACAGGATGTTCCGCTGGAAAGATTGAGAGCTGGCTCCTGGGTTGTGGGTGAGTGAGCTTGCGTTGGCTTCGGTTTTTGAATGAAATGAGTCGCGGCGGCGCTAAAGGGCAAGGTGTCAGTCACTGGAAACTGGCTTGACAAACAACAACAGCTAGAGAATGGAAACTCTGTGTGGTCAGGTGTGTTCCAGGAAGAATGATCTCCGAGGTAGCCGTCTTGTCTTTCACCACAATAGTCTTAGATGAATGTGTTTCTCAATAAAAAGGGCATGCACACTTTATACTTTTTTGAGGTGCTCGAAACCATGAAATGTCAGGGTGTGTTGGATTGGTCTATTAGGATATAGATAACACCAGGGCTCACCAGCCTTTAAGAAAAACACAGTTTCACTCTGTGAAGAAGAAGTTTCCTCAGTTATGAAGAACTGATTAGAGGAAGGAGGTCAGCGTAGACGGAGATGATTAACCATATCTTGTTTTTATCACTGGAAAGAAAGCTGTACTACTGTGTCAGTAGCTGTCAATGATGTAGTAGTGGAGGTCATAATTTCTAAATGGCTCACAGAGAGTGTAGTCAAAGAAGCGGCGTGATAAAGAGAAATATCAGATCTGTTTTGGGCTGTTTTTGAGGCCAACCTGACATTCGTGTTGCTAAGCATGTGAGCATATCCAAAAAAGGAAGTTCGCAGCCTTCAGAAGGCTGTTAAAAGCTGATATGGGAATAGATCAAAGGCATTGTCACGAACGTGTAACTGCACTGCCATTGTGCCCCAGACTGTTAACACATTTGCCATTACTTACATTAATTGTTGTATAGAACAAGCACGTGAGCGATAGCATGACATTTGTAGAACGCATAGTTCTGTGTGTAGGTATTCACCTATGAAATATGTGGGTATATGTCTTACAGGTTGGAGGCATGCTCAGAGATCTCCAGCCACCTGAGTGTTGGTAAGTCTGAACTGAGAACACAAGCCTCGTCTGGCAGCACGCCTCGTGATGCACCATATAAGGCCATTCTGAAATCTGCTGAGTAAATATACTGGTGGTAGGCATGTAGTAAATCAAAATCGGTTTGACTGAGAATGTTGCATATCATCGAAAAGTACACAATGTTTTTTTTCTGTCTTCCACCATGAACGTACACACCAGTGAAACGTAGAGTCTTTAGATAGCAAACGCTGAAAACTCAAAATGGTCATTCTTTGGCTGAGGGACCATGAAGTTAAATCTTCGACCGGTCTTTCTTTAGAGCCTGTGCCGAAAGCCATCAACAGCTTTGAAGATGACCTGACTCTTGGTGCTGATGGTGAGTGAGGACACACACACACACACACACACACACACACACACACACGTAACTAACAAAGCAGGAAATAATCTTGTAGGAAAATTAGGTGTGCATCATGAATGTTTCCTTTCATCTCTGTTTCAGCTTATGTTTCTTTTGTTTGTGCTTATGTTGGTCTTGGCGTGTGTGTGTGTATACAGTATGTGTGTGTGTGGGTACACGTGTGTGTGGGTACACATTGGAAGGGGAGTCACATTTCATAAAGAATAGTCCTTGTCTGGCACCACTTTTGATAAAAAATTTATATCTAAAAAACATGGCACCCAGCAATAGCAGTGTGCAGGAGTTTTGTCTTTTTTAACAGAATGTAGAAACATTTGCACCTATACGGCCTCATCAGGTCCACATCTATTTTAACAGATGCCATTTGGTGGACCCAAAGCACCTTAGGGTGCTGACAGTGCATACGTTTTTAGCTTGGAATCAAAACCCCCATCGGGCTGGCGATGTACAAAGCAAAATGAGAGTAAGTCTAGCAAGACGTTGCCATCGGGGTCATCCAACTTTCACTGGGACAGCCCAACCAGATCCACAGGCAGACATAGCACACACACACACACACACACACACATGCATAAACTGTGAAAATGAGAGACATGCAGATA
>OOFE01041501.1:0-10704 GCA_900323365.1 Monocentris japonica | reverse complement strand
ACAAGCGATGTCTGGGAAGGGCGCGCAGCATCGTTAAGGACACCTCTCACCCCAGCCACAGACTTTTTGCCCACCTCCCCTCTGGGAGGCGCTACAGGTCTCTTCGTTCCAGAACCAGCAGGCTCAGGAACAGCTTCTTCCCCTCAGCTGTCACCTTGCTGAACTCTGCGTCAAGGTGATAGCAGCCCCCCCCACAACACCTCCCAGTTCTCCCTCACCTCCAATGACTGATCAATCTACCTACCACTGCCACACTTTAGTACCTGCACTATATATGCCTATATATATATATTTTTTTTTTTTGCACTACTTATTCCGTAGCACCATATATTTTATACACATATCACATATATTTTATACTGTTTATACTGTCATTATAGTTCATCCTGTACATACAGCATATTCATATCTAGCCCTTACTGTGTAGTTCATATTTATCTACCACTGTACAGATGCACACTCTGGACTTTACTGCTATTTGCACTTCTGGTGAGATGCCAAACTGCATTTCGTTGTCTCAGTACTTGTACTCTGTGCAATGACAATAAAGTTGAATCTAATCTAATCTAAATGTCATGCTGATTACGCTATAAACTGCAAACACTTCTTTGGCCACAATTGTGATTATTCGGTTACAACAAACGTTAAAGTTTCACAAAGACATACCTTTGCTATTACCACGGACATAAAGTTATGTGTATTTGCACGTTATGACTGTTTGATCCAAATAAAAGCAGCTGTAGACGTATATAAACTGGGCGATACAGCTTTAACAGGCTGCGCGCGCTCCCGCGGACGGCATTCAGTTTTTCGCGGACGTTAACTTTTTGGCACAACACCGGCTATACGAAAAATGCATAGACCTTCTGTCTGCAAAGCGCGCGCCCAGACCCCGAGACCCTAAAGAGCTTTATGTTGCATTCAGGCTTCGTTGGAAAGACGGAAGATACGACATTCCCACTTGAAAATAGTTCACGTCAGCTTTCAGGTGGTAAATACTATTAGAAAATACTGTTCACATCACATGGTCAAAACTACCTGGGAACTTGTGGTTTAGCAATGGAGCCCGATTTAGGACACAGCTACTTGCTGGACTTTTGGTTTGTAGTTGACATTGCAGTGTTTGCTGTCAAATGTATCTCCCAGTGACTGCATTTGTGACAAAGCTCATCGGGAGCAACCACATTCTACAGAATACATCAATTATCTCGTCTTCTCGGCTCCGAACGAGTGTAAAAGGGTGGGGTGGGGTTGGAGGGAGAAGGAGGGAGAGAGAACAGAGATGGGAGAGAGTGCGCTGACTGATGGCTAGCTTTGGACTCTCTCTCTCTCTGCGTCTCCTACGACTGCGCGTTCTTGTATATGTATAAGCGCCCGCGAGCCGGTATTCGCGGGCACATAAATATATATATACAGGGTAGTATATACAAGCAAGGGATGATTAACTGAAGACAAAGATGCCAATGGCAGCGAAGATAGTAAAATACATATTGGCTTTACAAAGCCTTTTTTTCCTAAATAGGAGCATCAACTAGCTTGGAGCTTCGAATCCTCAGCTGACAGCTATACCTTACGGTGACAACGAAATGGCAACGAGGTAGAAAAACCTTCATTTAACCAAAGGACTACCCTTTCCTTCACATCACTGTAGGTAAGTAAGATGTGAACTCGGCAACTCCAGCTGTGTGATGCCGCCTACAGCTCAGTGTAATACAGTAGCAGTAGTAAAGCTTTATCAGACATGGAGTCTGTCTGTCTGCCTGGCTAGCATAACGCCGGGTCCACCGATTTATTCATTTCCTTAACGTACCCAATGCAGTTACATGCTCGACGCGTGTTTGTTACAAGCCTCGTAATTAAAGTAAGGTGTGTTGAAAGCGCCTCCGTGCCACAATAACCAGGTATTGTTGGGGAAGAAACCCAGAGATGCGGCAGGTTGACACCATCTCTCCTCCACTGCACTGCGGATACAGCGACCGTATGGCTAATATGCCACGGGAAGTTTCACAGGGTCTGGAAAGGGATCATATAATCATATACTTTATTTTATAGTTTGCAAAGTGCTTTTACAATCAAAGGAAGACAAAACAGTATGATGAAGTTGTGATGTAACATGGTGTGTACATGAGGAAGTAGTGCCTAAAGCTTCAGTTATTAAACCCTGTAGTAGTGGCAGTAGTAGTACCACCAGTTGTTACTGTCCATATACTGTACATGTGTAAAATATATGTGGACCTTTTGCCACTGTAGTTTTCAGTTGGTTTCATTGCTGAGCTTGCAGCGCCAGATATTCACCGCCATGGCTGCTCTATATCTGTCTATCTATGGCTCTATGCAGTGTTATATCATCCCCCTTCCCTGGCAACACAATACCTGGAAGAGAGATTTCCAGAAAAAACACTGGAACAACTGGAACTGGAACAACGTCAGTACACTATGATTGAAGTTTTCTGTAGACTTCTGCAGGTCGCTCTTGGCCAGCTTTTTCATACTTAACACACATGCACTTGATGATCCATCTAAGTTCCAGTTTTACTTCAAACAAAAATCGTAATGTCAGCCACAAACCAAAAACCCAGCAAGTAGTTGTGTCCTGCCGTGGCTTTCTAAGAGTTGTGAACACTAATCGACTTTCATGCTAATGGAACCCTTTTTCCCACTCCAGGGGGCCTGGTCCAGCCATGAGGGGTTCTGAGTCTCAGCATTGTTTGGGGCCATGTGTGTACCCAGCGGTCCCGGATGGCGGCTGGGGCTGGGCCGTGGCCATGGCCTTCTTCCTGGTGGAGGTTTGCACCTACGGGACCATCAAGAGCCTGGGCGTCTTCCTCCAGGACCTGATGGAAGAGTTTGGGGAGAGCAACAGCCGAGTCTCCTGGGTCATTTCCATCTGCGTCTTTGTCCTCACATTCACTGGTGAGTTACTGGAGGGTTACTCGTGTTATTTTGGTTCCGTCCCTTCGCTGTGTAAACAGGGTATCTACAGGTTTCATTGAAGACCAATCAAAAAATAAGTGCTGGCAAAAACAGCTTTCCCTTTGAACGTGGCTAATGAAAGTTCTGAAACTCTAAATGGACAGTATAAGAAAGAAAGACACTTTAAAAACAAAATTTTTGGGCACATGATGTCCAGTTTTGTTTATTAAAGCAGATGTGATAAATACAAAACATGTTCGTCACATTGTATTAAACCTGTTCTGTATTGCCACAAGAAGTTTTTCCTCGTCCTCAGTGAGGGTCTAAGGTGTGGGGGGGTATCATGTGGGAGTTGTGAAGCCTTTTGAGACTAACTGTGATTAAGGGCTACACAGATAAACTTGACTTGACATAATTTTTAAAGCCTTCCATGACTAGGATAAGGGCACAGAGCACAAGGGGCTGTAATTCACTTTAAATGGTCCCCATATTGTGGGATTTTAGAGAAGCCCCCTGCAACTCTCCAATTGATTTAATACACCATACAAAACTGGACAAATCCAATCATTTGGACACCACTATCACATGATATTTGCCAGTGCTTCTACGGCAGAAATCAAGAAAACACAAGTTGATGATTTCTAGAATGTGATTTAGTTGAAATGACGTTGATGAAATGACCCCTGCCCCCCTCCAGCCCCACTGTCCACGGTGTTGAGCAACCGGTTTGGCTACCGCCCGCTGGTGATGACGGGGGGCTTCCTCATCAGTCTGGGGACCGTCACCTCCGCCTTCACCAGCTCCATCAGCCAGATGTACATTACCATCGGCATTATCTCAGGTACTTATGAAACACACACACCATCTATTTATCTATCTTTTTAATCTATTTATTTGTATATGTGTGTGCATTATTATTTGTAACTAAATTAAAACTGGCATGCCAGTGTAACATGCAGTTAAAGGAATCATTGTTGTGCTTTTGCAGATGCTTTTATCCTTAACAGCTTGTAATAAATGAACTAAAGGGACTCTTAGCAGTACCAGGATTAACATCTGTTTCTTCCAGAACTGGCCAATGACTGTGAGGTGAACAACCTTATCTAAACATCATGCAATCAGGTCCGCTCCACCATTTTAAGTCTCTAGGAAGGACTGACAGAGCGGAAAATGATAGAGCAGAAAAGACTGCAGCGGCAAAATGTCAATTCCCCAAAAAATTCCCCGTCAGATAAAGATTGACAGAACAGAAAATGGAAGAGGGATAAATATGACTGAATGCAAGCATACTTCAAAAAAGGCTTTCTATTTCAGACGAGTATTGACCGAAAATGGAAGGAGAGACCAACTGGAGAGGAAATGACAATTTAGAAGGAAAAGTACGTTATTTAAGTACATTAACTTGTTTTTTTCACAGAAAGAAAGCGCTGCGAGCTCTCCGACCGATAGCCATGTCTTTCTCCCTGCTGAAATGGACTACCTAACGTAGAGCTAACTTGGCTATCCCTTCTCTTCTCTCCCCCTGTCTTGTCTCTCTTTTGTCTTTACATGCCTCTTGTCTCTCAGCCTGTAGTAGAGTCAGCTCAGCCAACCTGCCGCCTTTGATCTTTGACCCAAAGCCCTGCTGTGTTCGTACAAGCCGGCCCAGTTGCTGTCATGTCCCCTTTTTTTATCCTCTGTGTAAACAGGCGTCGGCTACTGCCTCACTTTCTTCCCCACCGTCACCATCCTCGCCCAGTACTTCTCCAGACGGCGAGCCCTCGTCATTTCCATGGCCTCCTCCGGAGAATCCTTTGCCATGTTTGCATTTGCTCCTGGTGAGTCCAAGCATTGATGCTTAAAGGGTCATCATGACCTCTATCAACCTCTGTCGGCGACTAGTAGGAATAGTAACAACATTGAAAGAACTTACCTCCTACACAAGTGTCTGGTACAGCCCCACCATCCCCAACCTCTCCTGTCCCCTTGACCTAGGGTGGCTGGTAATTGCCACAAACACATGTTTAGGATAAAGAGGAGTAAGCTAGCTAATCAGAGATCCAACACTTAGGGAATCTGAAACTTAGGGAATCTTACTCATCACCCCTTTAATGCAACTCTGAGGGGGGAACGAAAAAGCTGTTTGGTGCTATAAACATTCATAACACTCCTTGTGTTACCCTTGCGTAACCACATGTGATGTTATCATAGACTACAATACTTTAAATTTCAGCATTTCACAAGGCAGAGCTTGCCCCGTCATCTTCCCCATGGTAAACAGTTGCGGCAAAAGCTAAAATTGAGCCTTTTTATAATGTAATTATGCTTAAAAACCTGAATTATCCTGAGTATTAAACCAGGACTCCTTGCTTGGGCCACTTGGTCCCCCCTAGATCAAGCATTAACAATGGACAAGGGCAGTCTGACAAAAACCTGATATCGACTCAACAACGGAAGGTAATTATTAACTTTTTTTCTCCACTATTTAACCTGGGATTTTACCGTCCGCGAAGTGACATTACCCCAGCTGCTTGTGGAGCCTATATATTCAACAAGTCACGTTATCATACATCAACAAGTGCAAAATTATTGGACGTTTGTTCAATCAGTTGAGCATTGAAAAGTGTTTTAAAAGGGAAATAAGAGGAGAGAAGAGGAAGAAAGGGAGTCTGAACCTGAGGTAGATGCAAAACCTAACAGATTAAAACCTAAACCTAACAGGAAAAGCCCTGAACCCCACCAGTTGAAATGCATTCATTTTAGGAGAAGCTATGACAATATCTGTTATTATCACAATGGAAAGGGAGCGCATTGAAATACAATGTTTAAGCCATGACAGAATCCAGCTGTTTGGTGATAATTGACACATAATCGTTATATCATTTTTAGTAAGACTTAAGCATGCGGTGCGTGAGCAAGAAAAAAATACAATGTACATTAAAAATAGTAAAGTAAACGCACATCCTCCCAAACGACTTGTGGACTATTTTGACACATCCCTAATGCCTAATATCTTGGCTTTAACTTCTAAATTGTAGATATGAAGTCTCTCTTTGTAGATGTCATAGTGAATCTGCGCTCTGCCTTGCGGCACTCCTTCTTCTGGGTTTTTAACACGCATAGCATTTCTCCACGGGGCTTTTTGTTTACCAGAGATTTCTTCTACTACTAATGTGGACAGGAATGCTATGTGCACCGGGTCCCGGCTTAGCATGGAAAAAGCCATTAGTAGCAGCTCTGTAGCGGGAACCAAGTAGAAAACAGGGTAGAGGAAGAGACCTGGGAACCGTCCTGTCCACCGGTGTGCTGAGTACATAGTCACATGGTCTCTGTTAACATACGTGCACCCGACAGGTTTGGGTGCAGCCCATCTCTTTTAAAAGTTTGTGAGCGCTCCCAGAAGAGATTAAAATTGTCAATATCAAACAAGTTGTGAGTGCTACATTCTGCCTGGAGCCAGCTGTTTAGACTAAGCAGCCGGCTAAAACGTCCGATCCCACGGCCAAGGGTGGGAGTTGGGCCAGAGATGAAAAAATGTCTGCCACTGTCCTTCAGGATGTTTAAAAGACGGAGAAAGTCACACTTGAGCAGTTCAGGCTGTTGACACTGGTGCCAACATCAACAATGATCCTACTGACGGATGGGCGTTGATCTAGAATGTCTGGGACTTTTTGTAAAATATCTAAATCTCTGGGACCATCAGATAAATACAACAAATCGCCAAAATGTAAGCAACATCTCATTGGCTTGTCTGCTGTGATGTCAAGAGACAATTTTGGGGAATGCTGTCATGGGAACATCAGATAAAAACAACAAATAGCCAAAATGGAAGCAACATCTGGTTTTCTAGCTCTTGAAGTGTATTACATGCCGAATTTACCCCCTTCTTTCCCCACAGCCTTCACTGCACTGAAGAAACAGTTAGGCTGGCGCTGTTGTCTAGTTGTTATCGGTATCCTTCAGGCATCTGTGATTGCCTGCGGGGCTCTCCTTCGTCCAATCATCATCAAGCCAGAGACTGAACGAGCGGATGATGAATCCAAGGAGTCGCTCCCTTTCAAACAGCTGGAGACCGTTTATGAGCTGGAGAACGAGCAAACCAGAATCTCCATCAGTTCAGGAGGTTCTCGGGGCTCTGAGGACTCAGGTGTCACTTCCCTCTCCACCTCAAATGAGACGGAGGCTCTGAAGGAGTGGGAAGAGCAGGGGAAGGAGGCCCAGCAACTATCACTGTCCACACCTCCAACCCCAGTGAAAGAGGAAGAGGTAGAGGCAGGTCCTCTCCAGCCCTCCAGCCCCAAACTCCTGGACCTCTCGGTGCTTAAAGACAGTGCCTTCATTTTCTACTCTCTCTTTGGCCTGTTTGCTACCCTGGGCTTCTTTGCCCCGCAGCTCTACATAATTGAACTGAGCAAGAGCCGGGGTGTGGACCCCAACATGGCCTCCTACATGCTGTCCGTAATGGCAGTGGCTGAGGTTTTTGGCCGCTTGTCCATCGGGGTGGTGTTGAATAAAGTTTGCTGCAGGAAGACCTGGGTGCTGCTGGGATGTGTAGTTCTCTTGTGCCTGGTGCTGGTGGCCTTCACACTGGTGTGGGAGTTCTGGGGCCTGGTAGTCTGCTGTTCCCTCTATGGCTTCTTCATGGGCACAGTGGGCTCCACACACATCCCCATGCTGGCTGAAGAGGACGTGGTGGGCATCAAGAAGATGGCATCGTCCGTCGGGGTTTACGTCTTCATCCAGAGCTTTGCTGGGCTGGCTGGACCACCATTAGGAGGTACAAGATCTCTCTCACTGTTTTTTGTCTTTGCCTATTTCTGTTTCTGAGTTTGTCTCTGTATATAAGTATAAATAAGTAAGTGTAAATCCTTAGCCAGTGGTTCTCAACCATGTGCCATGGAGGCCCAAGAGAATGCAGGTTTCCATTCCAGCCAAACACTGCAGCAGTTTCACTGATTTCACTGATTAGCTGAAATCAGCTGCTGGAGTGTTTGATGGGAATGAATACCTGCTATGGCACATGGTTGAGAACCACTGATTAAAGCTGCACCGTGCAATTTTTGCAAATTGGTGGCAAATGGGGCAAATCTGCGGCATCAGTTAGTGGGATTTCGATGTGCTTCTCTGTTGCAGCCTCAATTTGTGATTTAGGCTGAAAAAACGGCTGCATGTTTACATAAACATCTTGCATAATGCAGCTTTAAGTCATAACTATATGTAATACACTCCAATTACATTTTGATTGAACAACTGAATTATTATTGCTAACAGTGAATGGATTGTTAGCAGGCCTTCAGGAGCCTCTTTAGACAATCCTAATGGCTGTCTACTGTTTCCCCATCAGGCTTGTTGGTGGATGTCACACAGAACTATGGTGCTGCCTTCTACTCCTGTGCGGTGGGCATGGCGCTGGGTGCCGTCTGCCTGGCTCTGGTAGGCCCGGCCAAGTCCGGCATATGCCAAAGAGAGGAGAGAAATCAGGAGGAAGGCAAGAGAGGAGAGGAAGAGGAAGAGGAGAAAATGTCTCAGGATGGTGATCAGCCAGAGTTTTTGGAGGTTGACTTGGCCCCGGAGTCCAGTCCGGTCAGACAGGAGAACACCATAGTGATATGAACCTAACCACAGCTGGATATCGCCTCATGACCCAAGACTGGCCAGCAGTCGACACCAGGGCTGAGAAACTCCAGTCCACATGCACTGTTTACCCACTGATGAGGGACTGCAGCACTGGAACACACCAACAGTCTGTCAGTGTGAACTGGTCTTCACTCTCAGGTGCCACACTTTCACACCCAAACATCCAGGCAAACCAGAAGTGCATTCCCTCCCAGGAAGGAAACTCCTTGGAGACCAATGACACATCCATGCTGCCTGCATGGACCGGGACTGTTCTTTTACACTTTGAAATGAAATGGTCCTCTGTTTCAGCCATTTAACTAGTGCCTCTCAGGAAAGAAGTGATGACGTCTTAGGGAACTGAATGAGTTTCACATTCCAGTCATGCTATCAGAATAGAAACGTGATTCCTCCTCCTTGTTTTGGGGTTCTTCTTCTTCAATGGGTGAGTGTTCTCTCCACTACTCTAAAGGCCAATAGCGTTACCCATCCATCCTTGCCTGGCTCCATCAGCCTGTTGTTTTTTGAACTGTTTGTTTTTTCTAAGTATGATGTAACCTTGAGTTGTGCTGGACACAGACACTCCAACAGAAATGAAAGCATGCAGTATGATCGTCACCACAGTTGTAGCTCTGCAGGAAACTAGTTTTTGTAGTTATTTGTTATCTTTTTCACTCTATTTTATACTTAAATTCTACCACTATGGAAAGTATGGCAATATTCTATCAGTGTTATTCACAATCATATAGCACGAGCAGCTTGCTCACTGTGCATGAACTGTTTCCATATTGTTATGATCTGGTTGATGTACTGTAGAATGACGTGGTTTAAAATAACAGCAGACAAAATGAAAAGCAGCGATGAACTGTGTAGATCATCCAACTTCAAAGCAACTTCAATGTGATGTTTGGTTTCAAATTCTGTGACTGATTGTATACAACCAAATGAATGTTATTCAAGATGTCTCTCTGACATGATGTACAAGTAGAAGTGTAAAGTCCCAAGTATGGAAATATGCAACGCTGAAAAGGTATGAAAGCAGTAAGAAACCACAGGAGGAAACTTGTCCCTCCAAAAGACCATGACAACCTCGCCAAGACTTGAATTTTATTTTGGAAACCTTTGTTGTTGTTTGTATTTTAATGCTGATTTGATGTTTTTAAGAAGAATTATTTATATTTAACTGAATGCAAGACAGGCCCCTCTCTCTGAAGTACTGCTATCATTATTACGGATTTTTAAATTAAAAGTTCCTCAGAACTCAGTTTTTTTGTTTCTTGTGTAATCTTTCATGAGAAGCCATCAAGACAAAGATTTGTCAAACATTAGAGGTGCAATAAGCAATTTTCTTGCCACTAGAGGGACTGGGCTAACCGAATCAAAACAGAGTTGAGGCTTTGAACACCCCCCTCCAATTCCCCTTGTCCAGCTTACAGTGGTCAGTAAGGGACAAAAGGCATAAAGGCAGTTTTTATATGTTCAGACTACAGAGGATCCAGATCTGACAGTGTGTATTCCAGTTGCAGTGCCTGTGAGCCAAGGTCACCAAATATAAACAAGTGGTGGACCAAATATATGCTCAAGTCAAAGTTGAACATGCAAAGGCAGAGCAGAAAGAGAAAGAAGCTCTGAAACTCATGCAGGACAACAAGCTTAAGGCAGCCCAGCTGGGTGAGCGTGCTGCAGCACTACCCATGGCTGAGGAGAAGATGGCAAAGGCTCTTGAGGTAGTCAAGATGACAACGCTTTCAGTGATGGAAAAAGCTCAGACAGATGGCCTTCAAACAGCCTTAGCTGAGAGTGAAAGCAAGAGAACCCTTCTGCAGGAGTCCTTTGATGAGCTCCAGGCTGAAAGAGCCAGGATGGAATGGGAGAAGGAGGAGACTGAGAAGCTCCACAGTCTTAAAATGGGTGAACTCCACATGAGAGTGAGGGGAAACAAGTCCTTCTATCTGAAGCCATTGAAGAACTCCAGGCTGGTAGAGCTAGGATGGAGAAGGAGAAGGAGATGGAAAGAGAGAAGTGGAGCCGCCACTGCAGGTGTCTTGAGGTGGAGCTTGTTGCCCGGGAGAGGCAGCTGGATGAGGCCCACTGTCAGCTGGCTCTCCATCAGCAGGCTGCCCAACTGTGCCAGGAACAAGTCAAAGACCTGCAGGCTGACTTGATGTCCAACCTCAAGGAGTGGCAGAGAAACAC
>OOFE01041494.1:0-11524 GCA_900323365.1 Monocentris japonica | reverse complement strand
GTTACCAACTTTTTTTTTTTTTTTTTTTTTTTTTTTTTCTTTTGGGGTGAAATTGGGCCTAAATTATGTCTGAACTGGCATTAGAAAGGTGTTAAAAAGTCTTAAATGTAACTTGCAGAAACTGGCAGTCACAATATACTCAAGTGGTTCTCCTGTGTAACAAGAAGAATCATCTGCGCTACGAATGCAGGACAGATGCATACAGGCTACCATGTTTTGACTCTCTCACAGTTGTCTCATCTCGCCCCCAAAACAGCTCAAATATAACACACACTTCTCCAAACCCTGGTGTTTCTGTCTCACAGTGGTTCCTGGTCCCTCCCAGCCTCCCCTCTCCTCCATCTTCTCCATCCTCCGCTCTACATACCGGCTGATTCAAACGCACATTGCACACACACACTTATGTATGTGCACAGTTTGCACCCTCAAACACACACTTGTTGTGTGTTTATATACGTATATGCACCCACATACGTATATTCATACACACACACACACACACACACACACACCCAAATATGCTATACTGCAGCAACAGGAGCTCCCTTTCATAGTGCAGGGTGTCTAAAGTTGAACTCTAGTTCCACCTGGTGGTCAAATTGAGTATTTGTGCTTTTTTTTTTTTTTTTATTTTAAATTTTTCTAATATTTTAGACGTCATCCAGAGCGACTTGCAGTAGTAGTAGTAGTAGCTTTATTTAGTAGCTCAATTTCTTAGATCGTCAATATTAAGCAATGGTAAGGAAAGCAAAGATCAGAGCCACAGTTGATGCCTGCTCACCAAGCCAGGTCTCAAGGTCAGTTGCAGTACAGTGAAAGTGGCGAGATCAGACAACACATGACGACACGGCGACCTCCCTCTGGTCTGAGCCAAAGGGGTTGGACCGAGACCTTGGTGAGAGCTCGGTCTCAGCATGTTTCCAAACCAACCCTGGAGCACGGGTCCGGTGATCCGTCTGTGATCCAACCCAACAGGAAGCACTGTGCATTATGGGTCGACTATGAGAATACGGTGTTAAATAGGGAAATAGAGTATGAGTGAGAGTCAGTGGAAAGGCATCAATCACAACCTCATTGTATGAACGTCCTGTGTTTCAGTGTACATGAGGCCCACGACAGGAACAATGATGCTGAGGCTCCATGTTTGTTTCTGTTCCAGATTTCTGAAGAAAAGAGCATCTCCCACGTGGCCTCTGTTGATGAATTATGTAACACTTGAAATGTAACTGAAACAGCTCATGCCCGGATTCAGGCCAAAGAAAACAAGCTATAGGGTTGAAGCCTCCTAAGACAAGTCCTCCACAAAGCCCAGAGCATCGTTCAGCTTCTTTCAGCTCGTCTTCTCGTGCATACTCACCCTCGTGTCTCTCCGTCTTCCTCCCAGCGGCGTGTCGACAACCATAGACCCGTTCTGGGACATCAGCCTGGACCTGCCCGGCTCCTCCACCCCCTTCTGGCCCCTCAGCCCTGGAGGGGACGGGTCGGCGCTCAACGGGGAGAGTCACACCACTGGAGCCACGACGCTCACCGACTGCCTTCGCAGGTAACGGGACGGGGACGGCGGACCAATAAAATTGAACCACTTGGTCTGTAGTCCGTTCCATTTTTAAAACGACACCCGAGGTGATTCGCTCGCTGATTGGAGCTTTGAGCAGCATCGGATTTGCAAAAATGTTTGTTTGTTCCGGCCTCTTCTGTAACGTCACCCCCACTCTGACCCCTTCCTGGCCCCCTGGGAAAGAGTCGTGACTAAACACACACACACACATTACGTAACATGTACCCTCTACCTGTCGCTGTACAGTAGGGGAGAGTGGGGTGAGTTGAGCCACTTTGTACTTGAGGCATCTTCATAGTGAGTGCATGACAGTAATGTCTCCAACTAAGATGGGTACATATATTTCAGGATGTTGTGCAGCCCTGGAAATCATCACATTAGATCTAAAAGAAGAATTTTTGAAAAAGTAACTTACTTTGACATTTCCCAAATTGTAAAGTTCAATGCCCCTCACAGAACGGGGCCTATTTGAAACTGTTGAACCAATCACGTCCTGGTCATCTTTTTATTGAACCATTGCAGTTTACATTGAGATTAACACAACAAATGAAAGCTAAGATTGTGATATAAATTGATCCTTCTCTTCGCCGGTGTATTTTTAACAGCTATTCCACCGTCACGTTGTGGGAGCTTCTCTGTATGCTAGTTTCCCAGGAAAAGGATGTTTTATTATTCCTTATTTCACAAATGTACTTTTCCTGCTTCTTCCTCTCTGATCTTGTAGGGACATCAGTGTCATTTCGTTCGGCCAACTGACTGTGAAACATGGCCGCTAGATTCTTTATATGGTCTGCAAGCTCTGTCTCAATTTCTTACTCAAACACTTGATTGGCGTGTCCTGTTCTCTGGTACCCTGTTCTCTTTACTTCTCCTCGTTCTTTCCTGTCCATGTATCGCTTTAGCATCATCCTGTCGATCTTCATGTCCCTCGCCACCTGACGTATGGACCTCCTATTCTGGACCTCCCCCACTGCTCTGGGTTGAAGCCCCGCCTGTCTTCTGTTTGTAGAACCGTGGCATGATTGTTTTTAGTCTATAAAGTTCAAAATGTCCCGTCTTAGTTCATTTCTGTGATAAAATATAAGAATGCAATGTAGAATTACAGTTCAATAATACATAAGTAGTAATAAGTTCAGCCTGTGGCTCAACTCGCCCCAGGCCTGTTGGCTCATATTACCCCACCCCCACCATTTGAACAAACTTGCATCATGCAGCAATTTAGAGATAGTCATGCTAACAGTTTAGCCTCATATTGTAGCTTCATAAAGCACTAACACGTTATTGATCAGACACAAGAATCATGACTCATTGAACATAAGAAAATTACTACAATGGCAAAAAAACTTTTTGAACTTATATGTGCTTACTTAACTTAGGACTCCTCAAAAATCTGTGGTCACATGACCAATTTTATGGTTGCCTAGAAACAAGGGGTGGCTCAACTTCCCCACTGGCTCAAATCACCCCACTCTCCCCTATTAGTTGTTAAAAGATATATTTCAATTTCATACGAACATTTCTAATCTAAAAATGTTGATTTGTATCAGTTCTAAATCTATTTTTATAAGGTGGTTTGTGACAGTGGACTCAGACTTTTGGACCTCACTGTGGAGGTGGAATTAGCACTGAAACCCCACGTGAACACACTCATCTTGGTCAGGGGACGACGCTGAGAGGCAATATCCGTGTACACACCGGGCTAACGCTCTCAGGTACACTGGCTGCTTGTCTGAGAAACGCCACCAAGCTCAGATGGATAATAAAGTCGGGGCTCAAGTGGGAGGAAATGTTGTAAACTTTTCATTCCCGGTCCACGCTGTGTCCGGTATGAGCTGTGTCACCCAGCACAATATAAAATGTTGACGAAAACACCAGGAAAATGTGACGAATACTCTATTGAACCTTAAGTTCAATCCGATGTCATTTGGGTTGTGTTTTGACTCGTCGGGCCACAGAAGGTGAACCTAGCTGGAGGTCAGCTGCAGTTGCAGGAGCTTCAACGTCTTTTTCCCACTTAAACCCAGTTTGTACCGATCCGCCGGAGCCGCCGCTGGGTGCTGATGCAGCGTCAGCGTTGTGTGAAGTGTGGAGAGCGCCTGGGCCGGGATTTTCCTGGAGAATTTTTAATTTCGGTAGGTGTCACATTTACAGCCTCAAGACCAAATCAGCCCCATAAAGAGCTGCTGGCACTTTTTTACCTTCTTTTTTTTTTTTTTTTTTACAACCTTGTAAATACAGAGTTAATTTGTTTTTTGTCTGCCCCGAGATTAAAACGCGAACAGAGCGAGAGGTGTTTTAAGGGGTTCATTTCAGTATTTCACAGCGCCCTGTGGTCGGGAAATAAACACACTGGTGGAAAATGAAGTGTGTGATGTGGGCGTGAAACATTTCTGACGGTTGCAGGATTAAAACGTAAGCATTCGGTGCCGTCGTGAGGACAGCAGCGTTCCTCTGCTGCTATGAAATGTTTTGGCTCCATCTGCGGGGCCCCGGGGCCGTAAATCCAGGCCCCGTTACGAGGGCAGTAAAGTCATAGCCAAATCTCCCCGATTTTTAGCGTTGGACGACGGGGATCAGGGGAGCGTTTTCCCAGGCGACCCGGTGGTCTGGTTCTCAGGTGGTGTCTGACAGGTTTTAACCCCCCCCCCTACCCTGATGGTTTGGCCCTGCTCCAGGTCTGAATGGCTCCCTCCAGGCCTGCAGGACAGGAAGCCCCAGAGAAACCAGCTTAAATCACACCAGTCAACCGGTATCCTGTGTGTGGTGACTATGAGGTCCTGGTATCTGTCTAAGGCCACACAGCTCTACATATGTGTTATATGAGCGCCGAGGCTGCGGAGGGAGCTGCTGTGTACACACACGCTACATCTCTCTCTGTTTTGAAAGCCTCCTATAAAACCTGCAGTCGGTGGTTCAGGGCGAGAAACTCGGACGCAGTTTATTTGGGAAATGAAGCGTGTCATTGAATAACGGTACATCCTATCAGCATCTCAACAGTTCACACACAAAACCCACAGTGTAAATCTCCTGGCCCACCCCGGAGTACAGCCTGGGGGGGGCGAGGGTTATAGAAAAACAGTCATTCATGTCCGTCTTTATTCAGGCGATGGTGAGGACGGCCCGCTCCCTCTTCTTCCGCTTCTTCTTCTTCTCATCCAGTCGGCCTGTGGCGTCGGCAAAGAACATCACGTCCTCTTTGCTCTCGATCTCCCGCTGGAGGAACTGGAGGCCGGCGCTGTTGAAGCCCAGCACGTCCTGAAACGTAGCAAATACATGAGTTGAGCTATTCCTGCTGCTCAGGGTCACAGGATATAACTATGTGATACTTATATTGATGCCCATGGGGCAGAGGTCCTTCAGAGGGTTCCAGCGGTTCCCCAGCAGAACGAAGCAAAGCTGAATTCTACTATAATTTAAAGTTGCACTAGGTGAGATTTTTACGTAAAAAAAAAAAAAAAATCCCCACTAATTGAGACTGTAGATTCACACTACCTGCCCAAATGAAATTCTGGTGTCAGGTATGGTCACTCCTCCGCCAACAGGAAGTGACAAATCAAAACTTATGAAACTTATCAAACTGTCTCCTGAACAGCAGTGAGTCTCCGTCCAGAGGAAGCTGGACTCTCCAACGTTAGATCTTCTCCTCTCTCGTCTCTTTGGTCTAAAGCATCACAGACCGGCTGGTTGGTGAACATGAGCTGCTGTGTGCAGTTCACTGACCTCACCTTACAGGATTTCTGGGTATATTCCTCTCGCTACTATTTGGGCTCGCCTACGTGTAAAATTGCCTCGTGTAACGGATAGGTTTCATTATGTCCCCATGTACAGTTTGGACCTACTATCCAATAACTAACAACAAGAATCTTTCCCCATGGGTTCCCTGAGACACTGCCACAGGGAGGTCAAAGGTCAGGACAGCACCCCTGGAGCTTGGTGGGGATTCAAGGTCTTGCTCAAGGACTGTTCACATTGACCTATGACTCATGTTATTGTCAGATGCAGCTCTTTTCTCTGGTAGTTTCTTACTCTGATTTCGTGGACTTTGGACACAGTATTGGTCCTCAGCTCGTCGATGACCGACAGCAGCATCTGGTTACTTGAGATCTGACCAAAATGGATCCTAGAGAGAAACAACAATGATACAGAGAAATACACAGAGTTTCATCTCTATTTGCTCTGGAGAAGGAGCAGAGAGATCTAGATGTAGACCCTCCGTCTTTCTGTCCAGCTACCTTCAATGCTATTTGCTCTCCAGATCACTTAAACACTCAGAACGACCCAATCAGCAGCAACATGAAGAGAGAGGAAGTTCAGTGTATACCTGAGCAGGAAGAAAAGGCAGCGGCAGACCAGCTCCACCTCCAGGCTCTGCTGGATGAAGCTGTTGAAGAGCGTCAGCAGGTCGGGGACGTA
This sequence comes from Monocentris japonica, assembly GCA_900323365.1. Lineage (NCBI taxonomy): Eukaryota > Metazoa > Chordata > Actinopteri > Trachichthyiformes > Monocentridae > Monocentris > Monocentris japonica. The sequence continues at coordinate 5,553 of OOFE01041494.1, read as the reverse complement.
GGGGAACGGCAACACCAGCAGGGAAACCTCCAGCTCACTGACAAGCACAGACCACTACGGATTACTACAGATTACTATGGATCCCAGGTAGAGTCCCGTTCAGGATGAGCTGCTGGGTTACTGGGCTTTAGAAATCTGCGTCTTACCTGGATTTAACTTTCTTTATGACGTCTAGAACGTAGCGAGACGGCTGCAAGAGAGGAGACAGACTGAAAACAACCTGGTGATAATAAACCTTGAGTCTCTGCAGTGATGAGAGATTGATTGATTGATTGATTGATTCAGGTATTGATTGATTGAGGCGATGTTAGCAAAACATTTATTCCTCAACACCATTCTACTTACCGTAACGTTTCCAAAGGCCTCCAGGATGGGGTTGGCTTTTGGTAGCGGTAACTGAAAAACAGCATTCAAAAACAAATTCAATGTTAGTTTATGTGTACAGTGATAAAACATGAAAAACACAGAAAGAAAAGGAAAAAAAAATACTTATTTGTGGTAATTTAGGCCATTTTTCTAAAAAATAAAAAAGTTGTTTCCTGGAATCAATTTTTAAAAAAATCATCTCCATTCAAAAACAACAGAAAGAACTTAAATGAAAGTAATACAAACATTACTTCGATACTCATGACCTTTCCAGGACTATTCCATGACACACAGCACAATTTCCATGACCAGTATTTGTCCGTGTGTATTTTTCCACTGAACACTGACACTCTTGAGGTGTCAGTGTAGAAACAGTATTTTTGGGTATAACATGTCTGTACCTGTTTCCCTGCATTCTCACAAGCGTATTTATGCTCCTCCAGCTTCCTGTTCTCCTCTCTGTAGATCTCCAGAGCTTCCATGATTCGCTCCGCCTGCAGAGATCACAACAACAAGATCAAACAGACCCACTAATGACCCTTTACACCAGATGAGGACCTGCGTCTGAGACCAAGTGTCTGACAGCAACTATGAAAGCCAAAACGTCAAATACACTGGAGAGTATTTGAACATCAGTGATCTTACTGAACCCAGCCTATCCTTGCAGGTTCAAACAAACACGTCATGTTCTTTGTCTACTCACAGCTTTCACCGTCTCGATGGTCTTCTTGCCGGCCGGCGCCGCCTCTCCTTGAGTCTCTCCAGGGACCTGGAGGAACAACCGTCACCTACATCAACCTCATGCAGCACAAATACTTTTGCTGTGATTGAATCTTGATTTAACCAGGTAGTCCCACTGAGGGTAAGGGTGCGTTCACACCCAGCATGTTCAGAGTGGTTTGTCTGAATTCTGCAACGTTTCCTCCTTTAGTTGGTTCGTTTGGCCAGGTGAGAACGATGACATTCAAACTCAGGAGACGCCAAATAGCCGACCAATCATTCATAAGCAGTTCAAACTCACCAGGAAGGAACGGCTCTTTCAGTATAAAGTCATTTTGCAGTGATGCCATGAAGAGGAAGCATCTTACATTTAACCTTGGGCAGATTAAAAGTGTCACTGCTCTCCTGACGGGGAACAAAGTTTAAGACAACACTCACCACAGGCTCGTCCCCCTTGGCCATGCCCTCCTCAAACTCCGCCTCTCTCTCCTGGGACGACACGGTGGGAAAGAGGGAAAGGTTGTTTTCTGTTATTCAGAGGCTTGAAATACGTTTCAATTGAATTCAGTTCACTTTTCATCAACACAATCACCTCAACATTAAGACAGGGCAAAAGTAGGACAATTATGTTATGAAGTGTGTGTGTGTGTGTGTGTCCGTCCATTTAGGAGTGATGAGTGTCACCTGGTTTGAATCGTCACATGCCCTAACCTCTACCCTGTCCTCCACCTTACCATCTCCCTCTCCTCCTCCAGGATGATGGGCTCCCTGGTCCTCTCCCACAGGCGAAGCGACTTGTCGTGCGACGAGGAGACGATGTGGTCGCCGTTGGGGCTGATGGCCAGACACCAAACCTCCCGATGGTGGCCCTTCGACGCAGAGAGGACAGACAAGGTTAGTCTGGGAGCAGCTGTACTCCTCGTGATAGTTTAGAGGGGCTAAGGCTCTGCTATGTTATCGTGGCGTTCACGTGCCGGAGGGAATGCCCGACATCCGGGACTTCCAAGTCGGCTGCTAAACAGCTCAGCCTTCACGTGTTATTTTGTCAGAAAATCTGATGAATTTAATAATTTAACAAACTTCATTTAAACATTTAATAAACTTTATTTTTCCGTCATGTTGAGACGGATAAAGGTCGTCCTTGTGTCATAACTTGGAAACTCGGGGAGTAGATGAATGCAGAGTGTGGTCACTATTGGAGGAAGAAACCTAATCAGTCATCAAACACCTAATCTCACACACACACACACACACACACACACACACAATCTAGTTTAAGACTCTATGGTTCGTTGTTTGTCACCTCGAGCGTCTGGATGTGCTCAAACTTGTCGGCGTCCCACTGTTTGATCTTCTTGTCCTTCCCCGCTGTGAAGAACAGATGAGTTTTGGGGACAAACTGGAGGAACATGACGCTGAGGAGGAGAGGAAGAAAGAAAACTAAATAAAGAGAGACAGAAAGGAGGACAGAAAGGCAAAAGGACAAAAAAAAGCAAGAAGAAGCCAGAAAGAAAGAAAGAAAGAAAGAAAGAAAGAAAAAAAAAGCAAGAAAAGCAGAGCAAACAAACAGAAAGCAAGAAAGAAAGAAAAAGGCAGAGAGACAGACAGATAAAGAAAAAAGAAATAATGAGAACAAGAAAGAAAGAAAGAAAGAAAGAAAGAAAGAGAAAAAGAGACGGCTCCAGGAGAAACCAGATGAGCGGTGAAATGAAAGAGCAGCTGGTGTGAAGTCACTGGTCAGTCAGAGTTAACAGGACGAGGATCAGATGAAGTCATAGCTGGAGACGCAGCCTAGAGATGACATCATCCAACCTCCGACACCAAGCGACCATGTGGCCGCGGGCCGCAGGAGGGTTACCTGTCGTCATGAGCAAACATGGAGCGGTGACAGTCCCCGAAGTCCAAACCCCAGATCTTCACGTTCCTGTCAGCAGAGCCAGTGGCGATCAGCGTGGAGTCCTGCAGAGGGGCAGAATACACACATTCAGAGTCCGGGGTTCAGGCGAGACCACCTCAGTCCAGTCCAGGACCGGGTCCAGCTAAGGTCAAGTCAAGACCAGAGCTCACAGCTAGAAGGTCCTGGGTTCTGGTCCTGGTCCTGGCTGTGGACTGGAGACTCTAAACTGAGTGAACGTGTCTGTCTGTCTGTCTGTCTGTGTGTGTGTTGCCCTGTGAGGACTGCTGATGCATGCTGGGATACGCTCCAGTGACCCTCAATAGGAAATGAATGAACTGCACCGTGCCCAGTCAGAGTAAAACACCAGAGAAAAGACATTTTTGTTGAATTATCAGAATTTGTGAAGAGGCCAGAGCTACACTATCAACTAATAATCACAGTTGATTTAAGAGTGAAATCATTTTGTTCCTCAAATGATCGAGACAAATAATCGTGGTTAGTAATCATAACCCAAACAAATAGAGAAATATTTGTGACTGTCGTCGTTCAGGCCGAACACAGTTAGCAGTGATACTCACATGTGAGATGTCCAGACAGAGTACAGGCAGCTTGTGTCCATACAGAGACAAGAAGAACTGAACCAGAGAGAGAAACATGAAATACAATATAATACAAAACAATACCCCATCAGTCATGAGGCCAAGATGATGTGGAGAAAATCAATAAAGACGTACATGGATTGTGCAAAAGGTGCTGAAACTCACAGCATCGTGTGTGTGTGTGTGCGCACTACCTTCAGTGTGTCTGTGTAGAAGACCTTGACGGTGCAGTCCAGCAGAGAGACGGCCAGCAGCCTGTGGTCAGGAGAAAACTTCACACACAGGACGTCTTCCTCCAGCTGCAGGGTGCGTGTGTGTTTCACCGTCAGCCGCCTGCAACACACACACACACACACACACACACACACACACACACACACACACACGCACACGCACACGCTTTTATCCAAAGCAACTTACAAAGGTGACAGTTGACACTATGTGGGAATCGAACCCACGACCCTGAGACTCTCAGGCTCTACTGACTGAGCTGTCCAGGACGGACAGACAAACGGACAGACACACTTTGTCATTTTTCTGAGGAGCCCCTGGAACCTTCTCAAGGACCCCTGGACCCCCAAGTTCATATGAGGTCATCCTAAACTAAAGGAACTTACTTCTGTCCAGTCTGCTGGTCCTTGATCAGCTCAAACTCCCAGAACTTCACCGTCTTGTCTGCACCTCCCGTCACAATCCCCCTCTAGTCAAACACACACACACACACACACACACACACACACACACACACACACACACACACACACACAGGAAAGCCAGTGCATGTAGTTAGAGTATTTCAATGTGACACTTATGGCACCTGATTAACAGAAAGGTAGAAAAAACAGACAGATGAACCAGGTCTGACAGACAGACAGACAGGTATACCTGATCTGGGGCCAGGCAGAGGGACCACAGGGCCCCGTTGTGAGCATCTACCGTCTCCAGGAGGCTTCCTGACGCCAGCTCGAAGACCTGCAGCTTCCCACTCTGTCAGGACAAACAGAAGAGGTGAGGGAGGGCTCTACTTTCAAAAATCCCACAGTCATCTCTCTCTCCACCACTAGGGGCCACCAAAGTACAGCTTTAGCACCAACGTTACAATTAATGTGCTCCTCTATTGATCCACGTAGGGAGGTCAGAGGTCATTATTGTATTTCGCCTACACCCTTTTGGGCTTGGCAGCACTAAATCTTGATTGTTTGAAAACTACATCTACAGTTTTTAATTTCTTTTGGAATGAAATGGTCAGATTTAAAGAATACTGGTGCAAAATATCGGCAGCTTTAATAGAAAAATATCAGTGATGTGTGTAGTTTAAATACCTTGGTCCCTAGGATGATCTGTCTGTCTCCAGGCACAAAGAGGGAGCAGAGGGCGTACTCACATGCCATGGTGCGAATCACCTGCAGAGTCGACCTGTGACGGGGGGGCGGAACATCCTGTTAGCCGACCAATCAAATCAGCGCATTTCACAACAGAGACTGACCACAACAGTTCGTTACAGAGAGTAAAAGGCAAGCTTATAAAAGGCGTGACACACATCCCAAACGCCCCCTGCTGGCAACAAACGGATGCAGTTTCACCTGTTCCACACTTTCACTGTGTCTCCGGAGGCGGACAGGACGGCCATGTTGTCGGAGCTGAAGGCCAGGGTGCGGGCGTCGGTGCGGTGGCCCCCCAGGGTGAGGCGAGCTGTCTTATTGGCTGCGGGCGTCTTGTCCAACGTCTTCAGGCTGTAGGTCTCCACGGTGTTGTTCTGAAGCAGCAGCGCCACCTTCAGCTCACCACCCGCACATGACAGGCAGTCCACCCATCTGGTCGGAGATGGAGCGGTATGTGTGGTTAGTTGGATAAGGGTGTGTGTGTGTGTGTGTGTGTGTGTGTGTGTGTGTGTGTGTGTGTGTGTGTGTGTGTCCTCGTGCCCTCCTACATCTTGATGCTAATGAAAAGCAGCTAAGGGGCCGGGTAATG
>OOFE01041492.1:4939-66093 GCA_900323365.1 Monocentris japonica | reverse complement strand
ATCCAGAGGAAGTATGTCTAAAAGACAAGTTTTTTAAGTTTTTCCCCAATTGATGCAAACTGCATGTCAAAGCCAGTGTATGTTCTTACAGTGCACCAACCTGGACAAATAAGAATACAGCTTGCACAACAGGAAATGCAACTTTCACAGCAGAATCACAGTGGAGGTAGCCCACGTAGTTGGCAATCTTGAAAATGTCCATGATAAGACTGAGGAGGCCAAAGAGCACAAGTCCTCCTGAGGGAAAAAAAAAAAGCCATCATCATCATCATCATCAAGAAGCCAAAACAATGTCACATTTAAAAACACAGACCTAATAAAGTCAAGATTTTCACCTCTGAGCCACACAGGCCCTGCATGGCAGTCTTTGTACAGGACCGCTTGATCCTTTCGGAAGGTGAAGACTGTGTAAAACAGCATCCACATGATTGTCAGAAGGAGGAGGATGATGAGGAAGATTTGTCTGTGTACAGCAGTGATGGCCACGCTGTTGAAGGCACTGCCACTGACGAGAGCACAACCCAGGATCAGGATGTTGACACAGATTATGCCAGACAGGAGCCACCCGCCACCATGGTGGTCCCTCTCCCTCACCACTTCCACACTGGGAGGATGCGCAAGACTGGGCAGATGCTGGATATTTTCCATCTGAGCTGCTGTTTCAATGTTGGACGGATGGGCTTCCACAACTTCCCTCTCCTCATTAGGAGTTTTCCTAAGAACAAGGAATGAGTGCTCTGAAGGTGTATGCCCCTTATTTAAAACCCCAAATTATAATCCAATACATTTTAGAACACTAAAACACTAGGCCCCTACAGGAATAGTTGTGATGATAGTACTATAGGAGTATCAAGGTATTTTTTTTATTAGGGTCAGCATAGAGCCTCAAAATCCATTAAAACATGAACCTCCGGCTAGATGGCCTGTGTTGAATTAGTTGTAAGAGAAATGTGTGTTCATCTGTCACGTGACACGGCTACCGCCCTCTACAGTTAAAAAAAAGTGCGTCCAAAATACATCAAGACTGAAACCACTGCAACAATGCCCTCGTCCATGCTGCTCTCTTCGACGCTTTACCTAGAGAAGAGCTTGTTGCAGGTCCGGAACATCTGTCGGGTTATAGTTTTCATAGCCATTGAGTCAGTCGGAGGTGTGGGCAAAAACCGCACTGAGAACTGAAACCCAAACACTAACAGCCGCACGCCTTCTCTCTCTGCTGGTGAGGTGGGAGTGCGACTCTGCTCAACAAGATATAGTAAATGAAGAAAAAACAGGTGGAATCAGTTTCAACTAATTGCATATTCTCGCCCCACATCCACTGTGTGGTGCCCCAACACATTTCAGGGGCAATTCGGGGATGCGGTCGCCTCTTTAAAGCAAAAGTCCTCTTGGCTAATTCACGGCTTTCTGTATCCGACCTGCTGCACCTGATTTACACGTTATTAAATGAACGACCAACAACGGCCGGTACATGTGGGTGACATTAGCAACACGGTACGTCTTTATGGCCCCAGGTGAGACTTTCTGCCTCAGGCAATGCATGAGGTGCAATGGGCTCAAAAAGTAAGAATACATTCCTGGTGAGAAATCATTCATACCCTGCTTATCAAGCCTAGTGTATAGTTGTCTTGGAAATAATTCCAATTAAAGAAATCAAGTAGCTACTTTTTCCACACTATTTCCTGTCACATGATATTGTCATCTTCCTAGCTGTACTTCTTGAAGGCATGGAAGAGGCAAATCCCCCAATAAAAAGTGACCATTGCATGTTTCAAGTGGTAGATAGTTTTGGGAATTGTACACTAAGCATGGCAAGCATATACCTTGCAGTATGCTAGTTTCCACTTGTTTGTAATGTGTTTTACCATTTTTAGACAAATTGGGTTGGTCAAGACACATCTGCCTTTTTAAAGATTCTTTTCATATGTTCATAAGAAAATCAGCTAGAGACGGCTTTTCTGGTGATGTCAGTGAATGTTGTTAGATTTTTATACCAAATGCATGTTGTCTGAATAAACACTGATCTGTTAAAAGCAATAAAAATGAATTAAATGTACTTTTTTCCTATAATGCATGTTTTATATTACAGAGGTACTTACAAGGTGTGTGCCCACCAGCAACTATAGTTGCCACATGTTGAAATAAGATTTTCTTGCAGAAATAGGTTTATTGCATTTCTAAAGACAATGATTGTGACGGACCAAATAGTACTACTGCTACTACTACTACCACTACTATTACTACTACTTTTTATCGTTCTCTTCTCCATCTTAGCATTATTGAACAAATAACCTTCAAACCTGTCTTGGTAGGCACAAAGCATTGTGCTTGCACAGCTAACAAAGTAAATCTTTTACAAGTCACCTGGTTGCAAAGCAGAATGTTTTCCAGAGGTCATCAACTTTACTGGCACTCGTGCTAGTCACAAGGTTGGAAACAAAGATCACCTAATTGTTCTCTCACTCTGTTACAGACATTCAGGATGCTGAAGACACCAGTCACGCTCTTTCTCTTCTGTCTTGCTGGGGCGGCAAATGCCCTGTACAAGCAATGGATCCCTGACACCAACTATGAGAACAAGACCAATTGGGACAAAGGAGTTGTTCCATGCAGTAATGACAGAGTTCATTTTTCTGCCCAAAGAAAAGTGTCAGTGTATGTGGAGACTACCCATTCTGTGCAAGAGATGAGGTTGCCAGTTGATGGGGAGTTCATCCTGAATTCAGGAGCTGGATTCTATGTCGGGGGTGGACAAGAGCCTGGCTGTGGCGCGGGTGTCACTACCCAGTTCAAAGATTCAGAAACTCTTCAGTGGTTCAACCCAGCTCTGTGGCAGGCAGCTGCAACTCTGGATGACTTGCAGAATGGACACTTCTTGTTCTCAGTCCACGAGGAGAGTGTCCCTTGCCAGAATGACGATGTGGTGTTCAAAGCCCGCGCCTCATTCAGAGTGGATACCACATCTAATAAGCCTAGCATCCCTGTCCAAACTGCATCTGTATTGGGGAAGACTTTTAGTAGCGGACCTGAGTTCTCCCAATACCTCAATTCGCGCTCGGGCCGACTGCAATTTCATGGATCCTCAGCTGTCAGTGTTGGAAACTCTGGCTGCGGAGATCCCTCTGGCTGCGAGTGTGGGAATTCTGTAAACCATGACCAGATCTGTGGCAGTGTAACATGTCCCTCTCTCAGCTGTAAGAAGCCTCTCCGCCCTGTAGGACACTGCTGTGATGTGTGTGGTGCCATTATCACCATCCATTATGCCATTGGCTTCAACCTACATACTTACAGACAACGGCTCCAGCACATATTTCTTGTCCAGCCAACATACAGATCTATTCAGCTGGGCATGTCCAAAATCTTCAAACCACAGCGGCTCATGGGCATAATCCCTTTTGGTTCCTCAGCTGAGATCCAGGCAGTGGTTCTGGATGGGGAGGAAGGCCTACAGTCAGGTATGGTTGCAGAGACTCTGGCCCGTGACATACTGAAGGATGTCCATTCTCAAGGCTCTAACCTCGGCATTGCTGAGGCTGAATTCCAGGCCTCCTCCGGGAGCAGCAGTGATGATAGGCCAGGGAGTAATGCTGGGATGGCGGTTGGAGTTGTGTTTGGAGTGCTAATTGTAGTGTCACTCATTGGCCTTGTGGTTGTCCTGGTTCGTAAGGGATTTGTCCAAATGCCCAAAATGTCCATGCCATCAATACCTTCAATGCCATCTCTGAGCAGCTTGAAGAAAAACAGTGATATTGGAGACCTTGGTGGGCCTCTTGACCATGGCTTTGATAATCCTATTTTTGACAAGCCCTCCATGTTGCCTGCTATACCCAGTCTGTATGGAAAAGAAGTTAATAATTCAATCTCCATGACTCAGTCAAGTGTGCACTTTGTAAATCCACTTTATGTTGAGAATGAAACTGATTTTAATGCCTGAAGTTTACTGTAGTGAACTATAGGGATGCAGATGTCTTCAAAAGTACTTTTTTAAATTATGGCAATATATAAAGTTGATGACTTATAATCACTTCATGAGTAATAAATACTCTCAAAACCTTATAATAACTCAGCAATGTAAATAACCTCATCAAGTAGTTGATAGGCATTCAATACATTTGATAATTGAATGAATTTGTCAGACCTAGTTGTTTACAGGTAATTGCAATGTTTTGTACACTCTTCACACCAGATTCCAGAGCAATAAAACTGCAATACATTTCTAACACCCCTGATATTGCACAGGTTCTTTCTCTACATGTTGCACAGTCACCACTAGATGGTAGTAAATTACTTTACTTGTATTACTTTAGTTGACTTCAACGAAAAAGTCCTACATATATTCCATATCTTCATGTACCTGCTAGGCCAGCTCTACTCTACTGGAGGCCCCATTTTCTTTTTTTGTATCAAATAAGAATGTCAACACTTTTTCCCCCATGGTGAGTAGAAAAAATGAATTCAAGGATTCGTGAGGCCGTAGGCATTTGCCTATTCAGCCTATAGGGAGCGCCGGCCCTTGTGTTGCTGGTTATGCAACCCCAATAAACATTCATAATGAGTACATTTTTTTTGCAAGCTCACATTGCTAGGAATCTGTGATGGCAGGGGTTGGCATATTGTGCTGGGATACATAGAGCTATCTTGGAAAGGGAACTCAATTTGCATTAACCAGAGAAACTATATTGTCCTTCCTTGAGAGCCAGGCAGTAGCATACAAGGGCTCCATGAAATCAGCCTTGTACTTATGGAGCAGTGTCATAGAGCCGGTCACATCATAGAAGGCAACAGAGCCTTGATAAAAGTCAATGTATAACCCAATCCTTGTGATATCAATGTCTTCCAAGGGTGTCTCTACACCAGCATGCCAAGCAGAGAAACCTCGCCTGTTCTTTCCCAGACACCAGGAAAAGTCATTCCCAGTGATGCAGCTAATGCTTTGCTCTCCCTTACGATCAATGCTCTTATATGTGACTCCAATGTGCGCACCTTCTCCACTCAGTTCTACCTCAATGTAGTGCCTCCCCAGGTAAAGGCTCTCTGAGGTCATTGCTTGACGCCAGTACTCAAAGCGTCCAGGGTTGTCTGGGTAGCTGTGCTGCCAGGGGCTGGTGTTGGTCAGCTTTCTGTTGTCTTCTGTCAATCGTAGGAAATGATGGGTGGTGTCTTGGTCAAAAGCCAAACTCTTTGTGTCTGTATTGGAAACACATTTGTAGTTGCAGTTAATTTGTGTACACAAAAACACACAAGGAGAATTTTAGACAGCAGTGAGAAATTAATTTGTTGCATGCCCATTATAAATAGTATTTACATTTCAAAAAGTCCTCTCTGGTTTCAGGGTCAGGCAGGGATGAAAGTTGAGATTCTGTCATCTCAGCTTGGATGATGGCTTTAGTACCTAATTATTATTAGAGAGGTTATTCTGTATTTTGGAAATACATGATGGTTTATAGAATATAGCAAATAGAAACAAAAAATAAAATATATGATGAACAAACAAAGAAGAAATAAAAACAACACAGAACAGGATCCCCTGGAGAAGTATTGCTGATGTAGGTAAGGTAAGGTATACAATATGATGTACACCCACCACTTTGGCAGATCCTCTTGAATTTTTCCCTGTAGGAGGAGAGGATTTGGTCACACAGCTCCTGGGTAGCATCAGTCACCACATGACTGAAAGAGGCTAGATGGTCCGTGAGACTGATGTACCCACCAGGCACACATACATCCACCACTCCTTTCTTCCATTCTGAGTACTCCTAGAACAAGCAATATGAAAATCACTTTTTATAACAATAACTCAGGATTGCATAACAAAGTGAAGTAAAATTGTTAAATAACATGCAACCCTTTTTCACTGATCCAGCACTAAGACACTTTTTTCTCAGATATGCCTACTCTGTTTACACTGTCAACACTCCAAAATCCAAAATAAACTTTCCGTCCAAGAGAACATTCTGTGCTTATCCCCAGGCATCAGATCATATGAGACATTTGCCTAAACTTGGTTGACACTGACTGGACAAAGTTGTGTCTTTAATTTTTTTTTTTTTATATTGCATATATTTACCTGGATGAAGTCGACATCAGTCTTGTTCCTGCACAGTCTGTCCATTTCAGTCAAGGTTTTCGTCAGCTCTGCTCTCCTCTGCTCCAAATGTGCCTGTATGCCCTCTGCCTGTCTGAGGGCCTGCCTCTGCTCTCCCTCCAGGACCTCCACTGCCCCTCTTCTGGCCTCCTCCACAGTTGTCTGCAGCCTGGAAAACTGCTGCTCAATAACAACACAAACCCCCGCCACAGAAGTCTGAAGGGTTGGAGATGCAATTAGAGAGACCATGGAAAAAAGTTGAAGGCTAGAATATGACAATAAGATTGGAATTGTAGCTCGGGAAGGTGTACTGGGCCATTGTGCTTTAGACTCATTGAGAACACAGACAGGATAATGGTGTAACATTTGCCTACGTGATGTACCTTAATCGAGGCATTGTTGCTCTGTAGCTTTCCAATTGCCTTCTCAGCTGCTGAGACGCCCCGAGTAATCTCTTCTTGTTTCCTCTGCAATTCACTCTACATACAATCATACACAAACACAACAGATATACATCAGGATCTCAAACAAGACCATATGTTGGGACAAACTCCAGAGAATTACTAACACGCCCCAACTGAACATCTTGTGTCTGTGTATGTGTGTGTGTGTGTGTGTGTGTGTGTGTGTGTGTGTGTGTGTTCAAGACCTCAATCTGTCTGCGTGCCTCCCCTAAAGATGCAGTTGTGTGCCCCTTATGCTTCTGGCTCTCGCAGTCCCGACACACACAGCATCTGTCCATCAGACAGAAGCGTTCGAGAGGAAGATGATGGTCCTCACACGTCCGACACTCAATGTCGTGGAGGGGATCCACCAGACGATGGTTTTGAAATTTGTCTTTCTCCAGATGGGGTCTGAGATGGGCTTCACAGTAAGACACGAGGCAGGTCAGGCAGGATTTCAGGGCCTTACTGGGGTTCTCGATGCAGGAGTCACACAGCACATCATCTGGGAGCAGTGTCTCAGAGGTCTGACTGTTACTGTCCTCAGATGCAACCGTGGTAGTAGGATCCCCCAGTTCTTCTTTTTCCTGGGAGTTGTCCTGTTGTTCAGAAGGTGGTGGATTCTCTGTCACGTTCTTCTCATTGCTGGTGTCGGGAGTCTCCATGTCTGAGTGTGACCTACTGTAGTTTCTGCTCGGTCAGGGTGATTCTTGTTCCTTAGACACAGCCCTCTCTACACACTGAAGATCCAAACTGGTGGAGTTTTGTGTTAAACTGTCACAAGGCCTACTCACACCAGCACACCAACACTGTCTCTTTCCTGTCTTTATGAAGATCCAGGGATCCTCATGAGCGCATAAGGAAAGAATTGAGGACCACGCCTAAGAACTTTTGTTAAGTCAGCCAGCCAACGCATTCTCATTTTTCACCCCTCCCCTGCTTTCGCCTTCTCTTTCCCCTGTATCCACTCTCACTAAGCTTAAGACGCAGCTTGACCAGATCACAGAGATGAAGGAAGGAAATGACAAATGCATTGTGGCCCAGCCAGGGAGTGGGATGAATGCACTCTCTTTGTCATTACCTGAAACCTAATGACTTGTCTTGTTTCCTCTTGTACTTTTAGCACTTTTTAAACAGAAATTAGATTATTAAAGATTAAATTCAATGGATGATAATGTGTATCCTAGATATTGTCTCCCAAAAGGCTAATGAATTAGTAAAGCTAGAGGTGTTACACAACAATATTGTATATGGACGCTATTCTAGATGACATAATCACAAATGGATCATTCATTGAGACCTTGGCTGAGTACTGCTACAGGACCTTTGTGGAGGAGGCCGACAGTGTTTCCTTTTGATAACAAAGTTATGTTGGAATTCTCAGAAGCAGGACGTTTTCAGACAGCAGCACTTATCTACGACTTCCTGACTTCATGTCATGCGGAGCCAAGTGTGTGAGCAGCTAGTACAAGATTATTATGACTAGTTGAAGATGCCAAAACAGGCATTTTCCTCTTTCATGAAAACACACACACACACGCACACATGCAGATACATGGGAGAAGCAGTAAATGTAAATAGACAGCTAGATTCTCAGCCATGGTAGACCGTAGACAAACACAATGACTAAGACTGTATTTGCATTGATCTATACCTATGAACCTACGTAATAAAGAACAGTATGATTACATAAGAAGAGTAAGAACCTGAAATGTATATAATACTCAGATATTACTGACCTAATACCTTTCTGACTGAGGTTATGGGAAAATGCCCTGGTGATTAAGATAAACGATTTGGATACCTCAGTAAAGTAGCATGCAGCATCATTTAAATTAATACTTTTATTAAGCCAAAAGTTCACTTGAAAAATGTTTCTTTTTAAAAAAAAATGAGACATTCAGTGTTGACATCTTTTCCTTTTCAGATGTATCTGGTGAAATTAAAAACTACTCAAGATACAAACTGGAAGACTGGAAACATTGACTGACTGATATGAGCAATATATACATACTATATATATAAACCTCACTGTGTATTCACTGCATATGCAACATATACAACTATAACATGCATTTGCTGTATTGAAATTATTTATCCAAAGATCATGTGTTTTCATACAGTGCACAACACTATAGAATTTCACCTAAAGCACGATTCAAGATATTTACTCAATGACTTTACAAACAATTGGCCTGCATTGTCAGTGAGACAAACTTACTTTGACATGGCTTACTGTATGTAAACATGTACAGAAATATAATTAATGTACATCAGTTGAATGAGTCCGTGATACTCAGTGAGTCAGTGAACTATTTTGTGAAAACTTTTGAGGAATTCATGTCAAAAACATATATTACAAAACACATTTAAACAAAAGCAGAGGCACAAGTGACGCAGGCACAGGAGATGGTAAGACTTACCCCACAGGGGCAAACATAGAGACCTGTTCAGGGGACACAGACCCCACAATCAGCCCTCCATTCATTATGCCACATGGCATACAAGGACACTGTACTCTGATGATCATCACTCAATTCGTTCATTCATGCAGTGCAGTGGACTTCCATAAATCTATGAGGTTATGATCCAGACAAACTATCAGAGATAGCTTCAGTCACTCACCTGAGTCTAACCAGACAAGGTAAAACAATCTTGTTAAGAATTTAGCTCAGGCTCATCTCTTCTTGTTTGACTTATTTATCTTGATAATGTCCTTTCTGCTTTGTTAACACAAACAAGTTACCATGGGAGGTAAATCATTCTCTCCAGTGGAGCACTGACCATTATGGCTGGATGAGCACACAGCAGGAGGATCATCGATAACAAGTCATATTATCTGTAGAGTAAAATGTGAGACAAGAGAGGACACAACATATTTCGTCAATGGCTACATCTATGACTAGTAGTGAGATGCGTCATTAAAAATCTCATTTAAACAAAAATATTCCTCAGCATTCACAGTTCTGTGTCCTCAATGCAGTCTGGGTCCTCAATCATCTCCAGATGTCTATGACAGGCATCTAAGATCTTCTTCCTTGGTCCTAGAGGGATGTGGATACTCTTGAGGTCATGGTCAGAGCACAGCAGTAGTGCTTCAAGGTCAATCTTCTCCCTCTTGAAGATGGAGATGAACTCGTTCATGCTCTGGGTGGCCAGGAAGACCTCCAGGGGGCTTGTCTCAGGCTCATCATCATCATCCAGCCCAAGCTCCACCTCGTCCCAGGGCAACTCTTTCATATTCCTCTCTTGCAGGCTGCGTGCACTGCCGATGCTGTCTTCATCCAGACTGGGGGAATGCTGCAGCCTGCTGCGTAAATGTACAGTATTGCCTGACCGCTCCATGCCTGCCATACTGGCTTCATCCCGTCCACCAATACCAAACATCCCTCCACTCACATAGTTCCTCCTAAAAACCATGGTGCCCAGACCAGGTCGATTGAACAAGGAATCGTGGCCTGAGTCGGTGCTGATCTCAGAATAGTCCACATCGGGCCCATGGAGGTCCGGCTCGCTCATGGCACGTGAAATGGCATCGTCATTGTCTCCAGGGAACATGTCACGAATGTTGCGGCGGCCACGCTCCTTTGGGTTGACATAGGTCCCCTGTTTCACAAACATGACATCGTTGCCCAGTTGAAGGCCAGTGAGGGAGCGCACACTCTTTCTTCCATCCTCATAAATTTTAAAGGTCCCATCCCCTTGTTTCCTCCTCTCCAACTTCTTCTGAATCTTTGTCTTCCCCCGGTTTGTGGCATGAAGAGTAACCTTACGGGACAGGAATAATACAGAAATTAATCACAAGCAAAACAAATGAAAAACAAGTAGGCTATTAAGAATAGATTCATGAGATTCCTGACCTGAGAGTATGGCACACTGACGGTGGCTGCATTGTAGTTGTGCAGCTTGCGGCTCACAGAGCTGCTGGTGTAACTGGAAAAGCTCATGACATCTGAGACAGAAGCCTCGGATGCCTCCTTATGGAACTTGCGCTCCATGCGCTTGTGGTGCTTTGTCTGCAGCTTCACACACTCTTTGAATCTTCGCTCAGCTTCACGAAACGCCCGGTCCTTCAGCTTGCTGACTAGCTTGGGGTTGAGGGCTGTCTGCTTCGCAGCAATAGAGTCCAGGTAGCGGACACAACCCATGTGGTTCTTTGTGGCGGCCATGTCCAACGGCGTGTGGTAGTCGTTGTCCAGGCACCATATATTGGCACCGAAAGACACCAGGAAGGAAAGACAGTTGTGGTGACCATTGGCAGCTGCCAGGTGGAGCGGCGTGTTCCCCCATATGTCACACTTGTCAGGATTTCCTCTGCCATAAGAAACAAAGTTAGATGCCATCTTTAGACTCAGAGAACTTCCACAAAAGACAGAAAGTCCAACATGTCCTACAAACTTTCTGAATAAAGAATTATTATTTAAGAATTTCCATCTCTCTTTCGACTGTTTGAAAGAGTAATCCCCTACAAAACAGTATTCCATCATTACTAAAACAAGTCCAAAGACTAAGTGTTGTCTAGATGCAATAGAAGACCCTAAATATAGTGACTCACTCATGAGTAAGCCTATGATTTTCTGATTATGTTTTCAGCACTGACCTGCCATCTGTGGGTTGTTCATGGGGTGTTAATTAATAATTTAAAGCCTTAACATTGTATTGCCTTTATGCATCAGAAAGATGCATAAAGAAAGACCATAGATCTCTTATAAGCTATAACGCATTTTAAAAGTCTCTGACCAACTGGCAAATGATGATGGTTTGATTAATCATAACCTGCACACAAAGGGGTATTTTAGGGGTATATCCCTAATAATTTCATCATTGCTCACCTTTGGCCAATAGCCCATGACCTTAGGGTTACCTCTGCTTGTGCTGCACTGTTTCTGCTGGTCTGTAATATGACCACAGGCTTGACAGCACTGCCACTACACTACCTGTATCCAGTTTCAGGGCTAGGTTGAGCCTGACTCTGAAGCACCACCGTACATAACTGGTGATGTCACGCTGAATTCCTCAAGTCATTACACATTACAGCTGGTTGGCTGATACGGAGGCCAGAAGTGTATGGATCCTTCTCACATTTCCTACTATACAAATCTATGATGGCGCATCTATTCTCTCATTGCTGGAATATTGTTCTAATTAGTACGCTGCCATGTATTAGTATGTCCCTTTCTACTGTGGATATTGCTCAAAGTAACAGTAGGATATCCATGTAATATAAACTAACAGGTTTGCATACGGAGTCAAAGTTTTTCGTCCATCTTTCAATTAAGAGTGGTGCTAGCTCTGGATTTACATTTTTACTGGATTGACCGTGTCTTATCCCTGCATAGTATCAGTTCTCCGATGGAGCCATGTACAGACTGTTCAATATTTGATGAGCTGGAGGTGAGGCCATTGTAGAAACTCAGATGTATTATTGATAGATGACGTTGTGAGGTTTTCACAGGGAATGTGTGTCAGATCTGCTAGACCCGACGGAGCAACGATTAGCTCCCTCTCACCTACAGACCCTGATTTCAACCCCAAGGCCTTTTGCCAGGATGGGATTGGATTCAAACAGCTGCTGTTGTGCAGGGGGACAGATAAAAAACAGATAAAAAATCCCAATGAAATGGTCCTAGTTTGCGACAGTTCTAAGGCGATGGAATGATTATCATGTTTTGTGTGAGATGTGATGTTCTGTGGAATGGTTGTCAAGAATGTATGTGAGATACTTGGCAAAAAGCCCAGGAAGCAACAATAAACCAGTAATCAAACAATAGAATAACACTGTTAACTTGGCACATGAACATAATGTTATAAATTGAAATCATAAGGTAAACAGTAATTAGCCCAGCAGTATGTTTTATTTTAAGCTGAAATATTTATTACCTTACTACACCAGATAGCACAATACGCTTGCTTCATGTAAGGTCATCCTTACATAATAGTTTTATCTATCATAATTTATGTCTCTCCTTGTAAAATGCTGATCACAATAGTAATAGGTTTGCCCTGCCCTGTTCTTTATCACATTGTGGGGTGTTTCGTCTTCAATCCCAGAGATAGCTTGATGTTAATGCAATATATCTGCCATACATAACACTGTAATGCATCTTTCCCATGAAGTTGTCAAGCAGCATTAAACGTCTCTCCATTATTTCCCTGGGTCTCACGAGTTTGGAGCCTGTGTGAAACATTACGGCAGCTATTAATGTTTAATTTTAACACCCAGTGTCAGTCAGGCTTTATTATTGACGGACAGTTTATGTTTTCTGTTATCAAGAAAGGAATACTGTGCCCTTGGGAGGTAAATGCCTTCCATACCTTGTTTACATGTATTCCGTGGGAAAAATTGAATTTAGGGTCTACCTAACCATTGTATTATCATATTGTACTAGCTATGAAATCCTTCTTTGTTTGCTGCCTGTGTGGTTGAATGCACAAGGGACCAGTGAGCATGAATACCATGAGCATTTCTTTATTGTGCTCCTACTGCATTCATGCAACTTGGGCCAATCTATTTTGTGTGAGGTATGCCAGGTTTACCAATATCAAGACAAGGTAACACTGATCAATAGTGTTGTTTCATTTTCAATGAGTCACTCAAACTTACTCAATTAAGCAGATTCATAATGGGCCCATTGTTCTGTGTGACAGGCAAAAAGGGTCAGCCAGAAAACAAGAGAAACAGGCTTTTGTGTGTCCCAACTGTCTCATACTGTAGGACATTCGCACACATTTCAGGATAGAAAAACATTTCCTTGTAGCTTAAATGGCATGTATCCATTATCAGTCTGAAAAAGAAAATTGTGGATGAAAGCCATAATGAATGTTCAATTCATGTAAATTCTGAAATTTTCCATTGTTTTATAATGGAACATAAACTTTAACACAGTGCCAAACAACTTCCACCATATTCATTCTAAAAGTCAAAGGCTTCAGCTTCTTAAAATGATGGCATGTCCTTGTTCTTTGGTAAGCCATTTTACTACATTCTATGTTGCCTTGGATAAAAGCATCTGCTAAATGACTGTAATGTAATGTAATGTACTTTACATTGAATTATGTGATGTAATAGTGTGGTATAGTAAGCCCCTGCATTAAAGAAGTTATTGTAAGGTTCAATACTGTGTCTGGAGGAGGACCATTAAGACTACAGCTTTTAGAATGAAAGGATAACTACATCATTCCATGAAAACATTTTTCACCATCCAGAGATGTGTATCAGTATATCTAAACTACATGTTGTTGCCATGATGTTCCAATTATTACAAATTGCCTTGACAAATACAGGCTACTTAATGAAATTATAGAAACCTGTTGTGAGGTAAACTCAGTTTAAGTGGGTTTAACCTTGACTATATCCTTAGCCTAGTCAAATACTCAAAGTATCATGTTTAGGCCAAAATGGGGATTTTTCAAATCTGGCCAAAATATACAAGTAATTACAGTAATTACATACTGTCTGAAAGTGCCCAGGCTGATCTGTGTTGACATGTTGGCAGGGCATGTTGATTTGTCCCTCTCTTGGCTTGTTAGTAACATTTAACTAGGACTAGTTGTAGCACCTTGGAAAGGGTGACCTACATTGGTGATGGTGTATTGTTACATTACTTGGGTTTTCAAATGGCTCTTTGGGACTGCACTGGAAAAAATATTTCATCTTCATTTTATCTGCTATTGAGTCTTAAACAAGTGAAAAAATATACTTTTTTCAGTTGTTGATTAAGGGAAAGATCTCTCTTATTCTGGCATGGTTTTCGATATTGACATTGAAAAAATGCTGAAATAAATAAAACTGTGTCGGAAACAAGTGGAATTGTATCACCCATGGCAGAATGTTCCACCTGCTTTAAGAAAAATAAGATTCGATCACATAATATGAGACTGACTGATTTATTAACATGGACTTTTAGGCTGGTGGCTGTAGTCTAGCCTACTATGCATGCATGTATTTATACCCACCCCCTGCCTACGATCAGCCGCAGAGCCTCCAGGTTGCCGTGATAAGAAGCCCATAACGTCGGTGTCATGCCATCTTCGTCTGGCGCGTTAAGGTCTTTCCGAGTTGCCTCCTTCAGCAGGTCCAGGTAGCCGTCCCGGGCCGCCTTGTGGTACCTGTCATTCATGGTGCAGAATTAATCCACCCGCTACCCCATTCCGCTTGGTCATCATCATCACCACCCGACCATGTAGCGGGCTGAGGTGCCAATTTGCCCCGCTGTCCCACCACGGCCAGTGTCGAAAGATAGCGGAGCGCGTCGGTATCCAGGGACACCCAAGACGCGCTCGGCACGGCTAACAGTGCTCCCGGTGGCCAATGTGGTCCAGCTCAGACCGAACTCCTTCTCTGGTGCCCATGGCTGATTTTAGCAGCCCTTCTCTCAGCCTAACGTGAAATCACTATAATATGCCGAGTCTGAGGTACTCTGTATTGACATTAAGGTGACCTTTATGGTATTTTACGGTAGTTTATAGTGAACATCTCGCACTTGGTGGTATTTTTTATCTCCTATGGTACGGCTCTCATATATTCCTATAATATTCCTCAATAGTGCTCAGTGGTGAAATTAAAGTGACATTATCGTACTCTGTGATATGTTCTATCTCATATGGCATATGACTTATAGTTCTACTATGATATTTGTGTGGCCTAATATTCTTCTAAAATCTTTTCCGGGCAGGGGAAATTACACTACAATACGCATGCCTACAATACACAAAACTACTCTAAAAGTTTAACGACCGGTCAGTTCTACATGACAGGTACTAAATAGAGACATAATTGATTTGTGATGATTTGTGTTGAGTGCCGCGTGGTTCTGATTATAATCTGCCAGTTTAGGCTTCTGATTTAGAGCTCTCGTGGGCTACAATCCTGTTAGTCAGGCAATGTAGGTACAGTCATTTTCATTTTATGCGTAAACTTTTGAAAATTGTATTCTGAAAAGCATATGCTATAGGACAATAACCCATTTATCACTCACACAAAATAGCGTTTGGTTTAGCAGAATAAGGAGTATATCTCAGAAAATGTGCATGTCCATTCAAATTGCCACACAAAAATATGCAACCAATAGTCTACATTAAACCATTTCAAATGATAACAAATATATACTTCTGCCAGAGCAAAAATCACACTAACATCAATCCTAAAATGAGAGTCATCTGTATGATCCATCATTCAAATAGGCAGCCCAGGGGCACAAATGTTCACATTCTGCAAATTGTTTGCATTTGTGAAATCCTAACCCCCCCTTTTCTCGGCTACTAATTGCAAATTATAAAGATCAGAAAAGGATAAATAATCTATTTTATAATAAGTATAAATGAGGCTCTCTCTCATTGTGCTTGAGAGATACAAGCATTCATTTACAGGATGAATCATTTTGGTAACACATTGGGTTTTCAGTCTTTATTTACCTGTTCTTCTGAATAAACTATTTTTCCTCAGGCCTCCTTATTTGCTGTGAAGATTTAATACATAAGTACTTGAATGCACACAAGGAAGGAATTAATGTTTCTGATATACTAACATGTCACCATAGCTGTCCCTGTTTAACAGCAATTGCAATAGGAAAGTGTGGTTGCTTTTGCTCTCAACCCCACCCAAGGATATAAATTAGTCCTGATCTGAATCTGATTGCAAAGATTTCAATCTATTCTTGCTGGGAGACTGGAAGTAGCAATGCATACTACTGATGTTGAAACTTCCACAACAATAGGCACAGACGGAGCTCAGCCTTTTCATGTACTGTACCTTAGGCATTTTGCTTTAGAAAAGGGGTTGAGGCATATGTCTTCCATGGCATATGAAAAGCATTAGAGAACAGAAAATATTCCCTTCAAGCATTAAAAAGATAAGCAAACTGGATTTGTTACGCCCATTTAGAGAATTTAGTTTTAAGGCTGAAAATTTAGCTTGAGAGGTGCACCTGAATTCTGCTGCAGGGAAAAGGTTAAACTCTAAAGTCTATAATTATAAAGGAACAATGGAGAAACGTTTTTGACCAATTCATGTTATATTCAATTGAATATTTAATTTGGGCATGCTGTTAAAACTTTTATACCGAATGATTGGCGTTGTGTAAAATGCATTGTGTAATATCAAAATGATTCTGTTAATCTGAAAAGGAACCGGTTTTTTGGATGTCGTGAAAAATGCCTTTCCAGGAAAACGCTTTTGAACTTTACATGAATATTTTGTGCAAAACACTCTGTGTGTGGTAATAATATGGTGTTGTCCATAACAGATTTATTGACATTTATGACTCTTTGTACACAAACTCCTCGGTAAACCAACGTGGTTGTGGCTGGATATAAAAGCTATGACAGCTCAGACTGCTTCTCAGGATCGGAGAATTCCAGGTAGGTTTATCGGCATCCTGATACGTATTCTTTATTTGTTGTGCATATCATTGGATCAGGTCACTGTTTTCTTCAATTGTCATTGGGCCTTTTTGTTGCCTTTTGTAGGTAGTCAGTGTCGTCTATTTCCACACGTATCTACACTGATCCAACAACCATATCATATGTCCTGATGCTATTCTTGCTTTTATCAGATATGGAAAGGGTTCTATTTATGACTGCCCAAGTCAAATAGGGAGCTCATCCATGTGAACAATGGTCTTTGAACATCTAAATAGCTTTGTGTATTCCAGCGTTGTTAGCATGCACCCCTTGTCGTTCTTTGTCGAAACCAACGAAAAGAAGGAATTAAATCCCATTTGCCGATTAAAAACTGTTCTTTTGTGTAGTATGGACGAGGTGACAGTTAGGCTGATTTTGGGTGCATGGCTAGGTTTCACTTGGGCGGGGTCTCTGTTTAGAGGAAGGAGTGGGTGTAGCTGTTAAACCTGTAATCTCTTTAATAGAACTAGAGACACCAAACAACTCATTCGTGAATAGATCTTAGAGGGAGAAATCATGTGTTTGAACACTGGATATCCATGTGATTGTTTGACCACTGGAAATCCATGTGAACCATGTAGGATGACAGCCAAAGACCGAGAGACGGAGGAGGCCCACCTGTCCAACAACACAAATGCAGCGGGTCAAGTGGGGAGCGCTTATTGTGATCCCAAGCCTACCCTTTCCTCCAGTGGAGTTGCGAGGGAGCGCGGCCGAAACTGGGGTTGGTTGCTCTCTGGGATCATTTCTCTTAACATTCTGATCCTGGGCTGCGCCTTGGTCAGTGGCACTGCTTTCAACAGCGTCGCCATCAGCTCCTCTGACCTGCAAATTTTCCTCATCATTCTCCTCCTCCTCACTACCATATGGATGCTTTATTATACCATCTACATGGCTAGGGAAGATCATGCTGTTATTTACAAGGATGGCCATGCTGGACCTGTATGGCTCAGGGGTAAGGAAATTTTCAACCCTGCAAATGTTATATTTGCTTGAGAACAGTTTTTTATGTGAATTTTACTGGCCACGTTTTCCTTTTTTATTCTATATTTTCTCATTCCATGTTTTCCCTCAGGAGGACTTGTGCTCTTTGGCCTCCTCAGTGTTATCATGGACATTTTCAAGATTGCCAGCTATGTGGGCTACCTCCACTGTGATTCTGCTGTGAAAGTTGCCTTTCCTGTGGTGCAAGTTGTTTTCATACTTGTGCAGGTAAACCTTCCAGCATTATACAATGATCACATTATAAGTGCTGTGTGACAAAGAAATTAATAATTTAGTTTATCTTTATACAAAATATAATGATGATTGTGAAATCAATTTACAGACATACTTTCTGTGGATCCATGCCAAAGACTGTGTGCAGCTACAAAGGAACATAACACGGTATGTGATTAATGGATTTTGCTGTCTTTTGCATCAGTAACGTGCTGTTTACAAGCAAATTTGTGTCAAAAAGTATGAAATGTTTTAAAATATCACTTTAGTGTATTGCCGGATGGTAAAGCAGATGACCTATTTTTTGACACTGCTACTGACACTGCTATTTCTCCTTTTATTTAGCTGTGGGCTGATGCTGACCCTCTCCACAAATCTAGTTTTGTGGATGACAGCAGTCACTGAAGAGTCCGTTCACCAAACAATCATCCCAGAATATCCAAACACCACTAAACTCTCTGGTCGACGCATGTACATTAACAAAGGTAATCAAAGTAGATAAGGTAGAGAAAACAATCAAAGTAGATAAAGCTGAAATACTGAAACATAACACTTCTCGCTTACTGTACGCTGTCATGTCTTTCAGCAAGTTACGGAGATGATAAGTGTAAGTGCAGCCACTCTTCATGTAGCATCTTCAAGGAGGCCTACTACTACCTGTACCCCTTCAACATTGAATACAGCCTCTTTGCTTCTGCCATGGCCTATGTCATGTGGAAAAATGTTGGTCGAATAGTAGATGAACACAATCACCACAATGTCAAATTCCGTGTTAAGGATGCATTCCTGGGACCTGTAGCGGGAATCATCTTGGTGGTGGCAGGCCTGGCAACCTTCATAGTATATGAGGTAGATCAGGAAAAGGAGGACTATGAGAAGCAAGACAAAGCGCTGATGATGCACTTCATAATGAATGTAGTGATAGTGAGCCTGATGACTGTCTCCACTGTGGTTGGCTGTGCCATCTACAGGCTGGATCAGAGGGAACATGTATCTGAGAAGAACCCCACACGCAGCCTGGATGTGGGACTGCTGGTGGGAGCCTCGATGGGACAGTTTATCATCAGTTACTTCACCATTGTGGCTGTGGTGGCAACTGGCGCCAAGGGCTACCTGAATGGCCTCAACCTGGCCTGGGCTATTCTGACTGTGGTCCAACTTGGCCTGCAGAACTTCTTCCTCATTGAGGGTCTCCATCGGGAACCCTTCCATGAGCCACACCCAGTCACCGTGTTCACAAATCCATACGTGCTCCAAGCAAGCAAAGAGCTAAGCAGCCTTGAAGGATCAGACATGGACACCAAATCAGGCCCAGTATTCACGCATGCCCATACTGCTCAGATATCACACACCCCTGAGCACAGACCCAAACTGAGCTGGAAAAGGAGAGTGCTGAAGGAGGTCTGCGCCTTTATGTTACTTGCCAACATCATTGTGAGTACCATTCTTTCTCACTGTAGATGCTTCAAATTCAATGCTATAAAATTCACCAAATCATGAACATCTCTTCTCTTTCTTTATTGACAGCTCTGGATCATGCCTGCATTTGGTGCTCGCCCCCAGTTTGACCACTCCATTGAAACTGAATTCTACAAATTCAATATGTGGGCTGCTATTGTGAATATTGGACTGCCTTTTGGAATCTTCTACCGAATGCACTCAGTTGCCAGTCTGTTTGAGGTGTACCTAACCTCATAACGCTACAGGAGGATTGTATGGGCCCAGCTGAAATTGTATAAATCAGTTTTGTATAATGTATTTGTTTTGATGATAATCTGTTATTTCTTGATAAAGTTGTGAATCAGCATGTATCAACTGACAAATATCATCACTGCATTGTCTCTCATTATTGTGTTACATACTTGCATTTCATTTTGTGAATGTAAAAACTGAAATCATATTTTGAAAAGTCAAAAAATAATCCACTGAAAAGCTGCTTTTTTACCATAAATTGTAAGCTTCAACCTATATATCCTCAAAATGAAGGCAAACAATAAATGAAGTTGGGTGAACAAAGATTGATTCATTGTGCCATTATTATTATTATTATTATTATTATTATTAGCAGTAGATAGATAGATAGATACTTTATTGGTCCCCGGGGAGAAATTCTGGGGTTGCAGCAGCATAACAGTATCACAAGAATGTACAAGAAACAAAGGCCTAAAAACTAAATACTAAAAAAGAACTTTGGTAGTAGGTGACATAAAACCAGGATGTACAGCGATGTACAGAGTAGTGCTAGTGCTAGTACAAGAGGTAGTGCGAGTAGTAATAGTAACAAATAGTAGCAAATTTAACATTAAGTGATTTGAAGAAAGATTATTTTATTTGTGACTTATACAGTATACACTATATTATATTCCAATAATAAAACATAGTTAAGAAATTATTTTCCAAAGTCCCAGGAATAAATTTTAACGTTTGCAAAAGTATTTGTCTGCATTAGAATAAAAAGCGAGCTTTGTTGTAAAGTCATTTGGAAATGGTAAGGCGGGGTAAAGGTAATCAGACCATGCTCAAAATAGATGATGACGAGAGCAAAGGAGCAGCGGATTGGCGTTTAAGTCAGGCAACTTTCGAGACACACTCCAAGGGGTCCTTAGCACACGTCGTTGTGTACCACCACATCACCAGGAAATACATTCAGAATTGTCAAAATGTTTAGAGAGGTGACTGATGAATTTAACTAACTAAACAAACTGAGCCGAGAAAATAGTTGGCCAATCGTTAACCGCAGGTGGTGTTGTCATTGTCATGTTTTTTTTTATGTTTACAGGACTCCCAAGAGATAGACGCTCCACTTTTTGGTGAGGATGAAGCTACAGTCATCCAAAGAGAGTCTAAAATTAGGTGAGTTTGGCAACTGTTGTGGATACCACCCTGTGCTATAATTGTGCTCTGACTCGATTTGGGGCGGCACACATCGCACCTGACGACCACGATAGTTTTTAAATAACTATAAAGAATGAAATGCACATAAAGCATCATCTGTGTTGCAGCCATCCACTGGCCACATTCTTCCATCTCTTCTTCCGCACAAGTGCCATCTTGGTCTACTTATTGTGTGAGATCCTCAGTAGTAGTTTCATTGCCTCTATGGTCACCATCATCCTCCTACTGTCATGTGACTTCTGGACAGTCAAGGTGAGGTTTCAGTGAGCTTATGTAGCACCCATTTAGAGAGAGATTCAATTTGATAGTTTCTTTTTGTCAGAATGTATCTGGCAGATTGTTGGTGGGCTTGAGATGGTGGAATCAAGTAGCTGAAGATGGAAAGAGTCATTGGGTGTTTGAGTCACGAAAGGTAAGCATGAAGTCATTTGGCACATTCCAAATGGTCAGTAGGTATCTGCACAGGGCCATTTTCATGAAAAAAGACTCTGCTATGTTAGTGTAGTACCAAATAGACATTCCCAGACATTCCCAGAGTGTACATGGCATGGTAACTTCAAAAAAAATCTTTGTACTTCTATGTACAGAAGTTTATAAAAACTCATTTTTTGTGTCCAGTAAAACAGTTATGTAGAAAAAAGAATATATATATAAAACTATGTTATAATGTATTATATTATATATAATATGTATACATACATTATATATTATAACAGATTTATATATTTTTTGTTTTATATATATATATATTCTTTTTTTTCTGTTTACCTAACTGCACAGCACAAACCCATCATGTATATATTTTTGGCCCATTCCATTCTTGTTTATATTATGTCCACTATTTCATAATGTTCATTTCTATATATTATTATTGTTATGCTATCCTTTCACTTTTTTTATCAGCACAATCTAAGAAGTCAGTGTCAAAACATTTCACTGTACATTGTACATTGTATGATGACCACACATGAAAAACAAACTTTCAGTTTTCAGTACTATCTGCTAACGTGGCTGTAATGTAGCTGGATGATCTCTTTGGATAATTGAAGATAGTGTTGCTTAGCCCAGTTGCATTGTCTTCTCTTAGAAATGGAGCACAGTGTAATGATGACACCTCTTGGAGAACAATAGACATGACCTCCAAACTACTACTTTCTTGTAAAACCTTCAAATAAAAGATGAGCTTCACAGAACTTGGAAAATAACTGGAATGAAACCTTCTTTCCTTTTGCATAGGCACACAGACAAAACACTCCCTCCAGCGCTGAGTCCCGGATTTTCTGGCTTGGCCTCATTGTATGCCCTATGTTCTGGATCATTTTCGTGTTCAGTTCTATCTTCTCTTTCAAGATTAAGTGGCTGGTCAGTTCAATGCTTTTTACCTGAATGCCAACTTAATTTCTGCCTGTCAAAATGTTGTTGCTTCAGTTCTCATTCCAGTCAGTTCAAATGCAAATTGTGGTACCTGTCTGTAATGTTGCCTTCCAGGCTGTGGTAATTATGGGCTTGGTTTTACAATGGGCCAACCTGTATGGCTATGTCAGATGCAAGGTGGGTGGAAACAACAACATGAAAAACATGGCAAGGAACTATCTTGGTCTCCAGATTTTTAAACAGGTATGTGTAACATGCTCACAACCCACTCTATTAATTTTTGTCTTACTGACACGTGACGTCAGTAATTGCTATTTTCTTTTTTCTTTATAGACAATGAAAAAATCAGAGGGACCTTAGAGTTTAAGAGGAAGAATGATGACCATCTACAATGTGAGATGGAGTGGAATACTAGACACATTTAATCTTACGTAATTCCTGTTGAACAGGTGGCTGGCTTCTGTCTTTTCTGAGGGTACATGGGTATTAGTAAATATACTTACATTTTGGTAAAGCTTGTGTGTGTTTCCTGTCAAGTCAGTGACTTGTCAATTCAAGTGCAATTGCCAAAAATGTTATTCTATTATTATTATATTCTATTAGAATACAATATAGTTGTTTTTTTTAGATTTATTTTCATACTACTGTTGCAGCACTGAATGGCACAGGTCAAGGGATGTTTACATTGATGCAACATAGACAGTCCCACTGGTTTGTTTACAATCAGGTAGCTCTTAATTATTTAATGAGAAAGAAATGGTTATGCACAGCTAAAGTTACAAATGGGTGAATCACAGCTACAACTAAGGTACCTGGTAGAACAAGATTCAACACCTTTTATAAATAGGTACGAGCCACTCTTCAATTTGACATACACTTGATATACCAAGCAACACTTATTTTTGATAAAATGGCAATTTTTAGATTTGGTTTGCCTCTGATTCCCACAATTTTCTTTCAGCAATATGCACTGTGGAGGGTGATAATTGGCAGTGTGAACCAATTCTAAAAGTTGAGATTTTTTTGAAATAAATGTGCTGTTTTGTGGTTCTTCTGTAGGCCAAATTTACCAGAAGACTGTCACGGTTCCAAACGATTTTTTAAAGTTGTTCGAATGAACTACTTTAAGTGTTTCAAGATAGCCAGAGGGACCGGAATTTAGGAAATGTTGCCTTCAAAATAACAAAAAAACAGGCGAGGTAGCAGACGTCATTTTGAGTGGTCTGGTATTGTGTTTGAGTCATTTTTGTCCATCTTTATGACAACCCTACTTTATATGGCTACGAAAAGGCCTACATGCTGTAAATATAATATTTTGGGAAAGAGATTTACATGAGATTTTATGTTGCCTTATGTTGGCTGTTAATCATATCATCAAATGCATATTTTTATTCAACAGCAATTCAATAAAACTTTACTTGGTAAAACTGGTTCTCATAAAAGACTGTATCAAGCAAGTTTCTGTTTGACATATATGGTCCCTAAAAATTGGGGGGAAAAGTTTTGTGTTGTATATTTATATTTTATATTATCATTAAGAATTGAACCACCAAATTTCAACATGCGTTTTCACAGGACTTTTTCTCTGATACAAGTTGAATAAAGCGGGAATTCTTGCTGCGAATCTGTGTTTTGCCCAAAGCTTTAACCTAGGATCAGAGAGTTATGCCAGTCATCACCAACAGCTTGAGGAATGATTACTTACTAAAGGCATAGTGCGAACCCTATGAAAAGCAACTATCGTAGTCTTATAATGAATTTTATTAGAATCCAAATATCACAGCAAAACTATGGAGGAATAGGAATATTATAACAAATATAAGTTCCAAGTGGTTCTATGGGAGATAACAATACCATAAAGTATAAGGTCACTATAAAGTCATTATTGACCAGACACATTGTATATTCACCTATATGGGTCATCGTATTAAATAATTATTAGCTGTAGCTATCCTTTGACAGCTTTTAAACAATGTTTGTGATCACCAACAGTGCTACAGGTGCCACTTTAACATCATTTGAGCGTCTCCTTGAGTACTGAGAACTCATTCAGTCATTTCAGTGCACACAAGGACAGAAAACCTACTGCAACCATAGACTCAATTATCCTGCACAGTACTATCAACCAGTACCAATTCAGATGATGTCATATTTAGACAATACAGGCCCCAGGGGTTATTGTAAGCCCCTGACACACATTCACATCGAGGGTGTGCAAAAAATCATCAAGAAAACTGTTGTGGAGCTCATTCCCAAACATGGGTTTGAGGATATCACCTCAGTGGCCACTTGTATTGCAGAACACATACAGTACAGAAGTTACATACGGTACCTTCTAACTTCCTTGTGTAGTTTTAGTTGGTGACTCACAGGGGGAGCTCACATACTGTTGGTGAATGAGTTGACTGTTGACATTAGCAACTTAGTATGACTCAGTCACTGTAGAGGAGAATGAGAGGCCAGGCATTAAGCAATGGTCCTGATAGCCAAGAGAAGGGCCTCTTTGAACATTGTCAGTAAACCTAAAACGTTGTCTCTAGATGGAAAGTTGTCATGTGACAATAGTCCATCAGTGGGCAATCTTAAGGAGCCACTAAGCTCCAGGGTCAGGTGGCGTTCCCAGCAAGATCCCATCCAAAATAAAGACCTTTTGCATTTGACTTCATTCAGGTGTTAATGAATGAAGTCAAATGAAAATCAATCAATCAATGAAATGCCTCTTCACTCAGCAGTTTCCGTGGCCTGTGGATCCCAAGAGTTGTGCATTGACTTATTGATAAAACAGTGCAAATTTTGGATGAAAGTTATATTTTTTGATACTACTGAATATCAACGCAGCTGTTTTATAAAAACCAAGTGACATAAATAATAATACTGATTGAGTGCTTTCTTATCTTGTGTGGAAACATATTTTTTTTCTTTTCTGGAAAATGAAAAAGTAATTTATCTTTGGTATTTGATATTTCAGTTGTTCAAGTTCAAATTGTTCATAATGCATTTCATTTTATACCTGTATTTTTTTTTTTTTATTTAAAAAATGTTGATTACATTTGATTACAATTTTGGTGAACAGTCAGAAATGCAAATATATTTTCTCCCTTGGAAGGGTATGGTCCTGCCACTGTACAAAACTCACCAGAAATGAGTTTTTAAAAGCAGAAAAAAATTGTAAGGTTTCTCCTGGGGGGCATCATGCCCCCAGCACCCCCTAGCATTTCTGGGAAAGAGCCCTTTAAAGATTATTTTTTATGCCACACAGTTCACAGTGAAAGGAGATGGAGAAGATAGAAGACAGGGGATGTGACAAGCAACAAAGGTTCCAGACCAATTTCAAACCCAAGATGTTGGCACCTTAGCCAACTGAGCCACCAGGACAGTCCAGAAGTTGCCCCTGCCCCTTTCAGAGTCTGTTCACAACACTGTTGTCTTGTAAAATGACCTCATATTCCTTGGCTATTATATGACCATACAGAGCAATCACCATACCAAGATGGCTGCCATTACAGATCCACCACCATGTTTAACAGTTGGCACAGACGTGTGTTGAGGACGTAACCCCATCCAGATGTTGGGAAATTGATGAAAGATGACTCATCAGACCATATTACTTTTTTCAACTGCAGGTCCAGGTTTTGTGCTCTTTTTAGCAACTATTAGTCATCTCATCAACTACCCCTGTCAGTGAGCTTCAACTTGGAACCACATTTCCTCTTTGCCAATGCAGATTATCTGTGTTTGGGATATGTTGTCATGATTTTTGAGACTGTTCCCTTTACAACATTACATCATATTACAGATTTTGTGACCAAAGCCCCTTGATGTCCTCAAAGTCCTTTTTCATGTGGTGTTTTTGTTATTTTGTCCACCCCTTGTGTGTGTGTTTTGTTGTTCGGTGGTGCATTTTTATTATCCCCATAGATAACTGGCCAAACGTAGACTTCCAGTGCAGCTACAATGTTTGATAGCAGAAAGATGCTTCAACTATCTAAAACGTCAATGGTAAATGTCAGCTTTTAGTGTCAGCCCCTCAACATCAAAGAGCAAGGGCTTTACAACACAACCCTCTTCTCTAGGGGTTGTTGAAACTCATTCTGGGAAACTTAATAAGTGATGTAGAAGTAGACGAGGCAGGTTGAGGAAAAGTGGATGCACCAAAAAAGTACATTACAAGACAAATAGAATGCACTAAACATCACAGATGATATCTAATAGTGTAAGAGTATCCATGGGTGGATTTTTCCTTTAATCTCTCATAAAGCTTTGTTTTCCTCCTGTCTTTCTGCAGTTGAAAGGTGAAGACTGCCAGCTGAAAAGTTCAACAAATGAAAAAGGTAAACAAAAGGTAGACTGAATGTTCCCAATTATATGAAAGCAAAACAACTGCTTTAGGGCTGTTGTGAACTTTTGGTTTCCCTGGGGCTTTAATGAAGGTCCATTGGAGATGTGTAACGCTCAGAAAGCTTGTTTGGCCCCAGACCCAGACCAGCATGCTGACATGCTCCCAAACTCAGATTGAGATGGTGTCTCAGGCTTACTCACTTCATAGTATGCTTCTATACAACATTACTCTTGTATTCTCATGTGGCTGAACTGAAACAATTCCTTTATTTATTTGTTTGTGTGAATTTCATAGATGCGCAAAGACAGATTTTACCAAGCACCCTGAGAGATACTACGAGATGATGAGGACACTGTTTGACACTGACTGAATGTGAGGATAAATAAATGCAGCAGCGAACCACAACCTTTATATTTCATAACCTCTTGTCACTCTTGAGACAGACGCAAACTCACATCTGACGCAACCTTTTTGATTGAGTAATAATGAAACGTTACAATTTGAATGCATTTTAATGTATTTTTAGACAAATTTATAGCAGATTCAGTATTTCTTTTAAGTAGCTTAGTAGCTTGTAGCTTGTTACTCACAGTAATCAGGTGCAGTATGAGGCCAGTTATAGTGTTATTCATACCAGAAAAGAAAATGGTCAATAACGCATGGAGATTTCACGACCACATAAATCATGCTGGCAAAGTAGATAATACAGATCCAGAAATAGAACCAGAAACAGATCGTGTCCAGTTTGCTGGCATACTCCTGGCATTTCTGACTCTCCAGTTCTTTGGCATTGAGAGCCTCCAGGAAGTTGACCACCTTTTGGAGCATTCGACTCTCCTCCTCTGGGGCTTTCAGCTGGATGACACTAATGTCAGCATTGGTTTCTGTAAAGAGTGAAGTAGCAATTAGCAGAGGTTGCATGTGCCATACAGTATGTTGGCTAGAGGCATTTCTTTCAAAATTTGTCTATCAGGAATCGACACAAAAGTCAGATCAATTATTGTCTTTAATATTTCATTTTGCATCAAAACACTTGACTGAATTCAGTATGAAGAGTTTTGCAGGATAGACTCTTATTCAACAAGAAAGTCTTTCTCACCCTCATCCCCTCTCTCCTCTTTGTCATCTGTGTTTGCTGGGAGTGACGTTTTGGACCTGCAGCAGGAAAGGAGGGCACCTTCCTTGGCCACCCGTGTAAGCAACATGGACACCAGCATGCTCAACACCAGGAAGACCAGGCAAACACAGAAGTGGGTTCCTGTGGAGTGCAGCCAGATGGTTAGTGCTATTCAGACTCAAACCGTGATGCAGACATTGTGTGCATGTGTTTGTGACACGCATGTGAGATGACTGACGGATGATGGGGCTGCACTGGCTGTCTCCGGGGAGCAGGTCATTGAGAATGATGAGGAACATGATGAAGCTGAGCGCCAGAGTGACCTTGAAAGAAATGCGTTCGCCACCTCCCAGTGGCAGGGCAAAACTGACCACATCAGCCACGATGATGAGAATGCTGGGCAGGACTAGTGATATGAAGGGGTTGACGGATCTGATGCTCAAGGACACCTGTAGACGAAGGTAGACAGTCAGGATGTCACGGCTGTGGAAGGATATGGTAACAGATTTTTTTTCCTCAGGACTCTTAGAAAACATCAATCTGTGATGTTCAGTGCATTCCTGGAGTTATTTTGTAATGAAGTGTTGTAATTTACTTTTTTGGTGTAACCACTTTCCCTCAACCAATGACTTTCAACAACCCAGAGAACGGGTGTGAACTTGTTGCTTTTGTCTGTGGGTTATATGTATTGCTCTTTGTAAACTCTTGTTGACATGTGGATGGTCAACCAAGTTTCCCTGGTTGCTTGATAGGAAATTAATGGACTTCGATTGTGTTGCTCAGAGTGTGAAGTCAAACTCAAATGCAACATGTCTTGTGGCTGCATTGCATTATGGTCTATTGAGGCTAGTGTTTGTGGAGAAATTGGTATCTCTTCCTCTTCTACGATGGATTTTCCCCTGTATGATTGTTGAATGTTGAGGGACTGACACAGTCAAAGCCTGAAGTTAACCGATAATGTTTTAATTGGTTGACATTTTTTCTGCTATTAAGCTCTATTGTAGCTGCGCTGGAAATATCTTAACAAAACATCACATTGTCTACATTTGGAAAATTAACTACAGGGATTTAAAAAATACACCACAAAACAACAAAGTGGAAGGTACATCACTAACAGCTGTCTTTTTTTATCAGTGATTGAGTGTTTTTTTCTTTCTTTTCTTTTTCTTTTTTCCTTTTAAGTGACTTAAGTTTCATACCAGTATAGCATAGGTTGGATCATTATCTCTATTAAGTGCTCCAATGTATTAACTTACCATGATGTAATTGCGGTCGTCTCTTTTTTTTTTGAGGGACACACTGTCAGTGCGCCAATCTCCATGGTTACCATCAACCATCTTCACCTCACCCATTATCAGCTCCATACCACATCCTGGATAGAATTTACCATTTTTTACTCTGAATATCATGTCATATTGACAAAGTGTGTTTTGAACCTGGTGACATGATAATATAATATTACATACAGTAATAACTGAGCTCACCGTCACTGGCCCAGGCTTGGATTGCGACAGGGCATTCATCAGCAGCAAAGGGATATTTGAACAGGTTGACTTCACAGTCCACCACTGCATTTATGATAACATTGTGCCTTACGGTGCCATTGCTGTATACCAGCAGATCACGGGAGCTGTGCTTCATAGTTGTACTTATGCTGCAGGCATGAGAGAAACCAGATGTAGAGGAAGGTTATGATGAAAACAAGAAATTGGACTACAATTAACAAATAATACATGCCATTAGGAGAGTTTGAAACTCTCATCTGATGTAAAACTCTTACGCATTAGTTACATGGAGTTCTGGGGTCCAGACTTTATGTACTGGTAGGACCACCTCATCATATGGGTAGACTGACGTGTCCCATGCCAACTCGGGATCGCTCCATACCTGTGTTTCAGAATCCAAATTGTAATGATTAAAACATACCAAGAGGTGTCCTGTCTTTGATCATTTGAAAGTATGTCTGAAGCTTACTATTTTGGCTTGCAGACGACTATCAAAGCGGAGCTTCTTTGTGTCCTGTTAAAAAAGAATGAACTAAGGTGAGGTGAGGTATAAACACTGACACAGAGGTGCAGCAAATGTTATAAAAAAATCACTTTTGTGTGTTTGTCTCAAAGCACTGCTGTTACTGTGCAATAAAATGAGGATGTAAAGGCTTCAAAAGTTTCGATCTTTTAATTGTATGCATTTTATATGTTTAGGTTTATAGGTTTGCATAAGCATAGCTCTGAAAATGAAATGTATTATTTTAAGTAAAATAATATGTGAAACATTAAACAGGACACACCAAGGAGAACCATACAGAGAGAAGTCTTTTACAATTAGCTAAAATGGAAAAGACAATACTTACCACAGACAGAGTTTGGTACTCAATGAATGGCACTCCTATTATTTGGGTGCAGTTTTCATACTGTGGCTGAGATAAGTAGTCTTTGTCAATCAGCTTTTCAGCCAGGCATCTGCGTTTTGTGCAGGTGGAGGCATTATGTCCACACACTAAAATCACAGGTAAATGTGAACCACCGCTTTCCAACAGAAAACTATGCTCTCCATAGTAATCATTTTATTATTCTTTCAAATCCTTACACACTTAATTTGTACAACTTTATAGTAACTGCCACTTAAAGAAATAGATTTTTACTTAAGTTACACTTACCCGCTGTTAGTAAACTCAGTAAGAAGACAGCCTTCACCAGACTGTGGTTAAGATGTCTCAACATTCCTGCAAGTGTCCCTGTAGGAAATTAAGAGTCAAGCTATCAGACTACATGTATGGAGTATGATATTTTTTAGCCAATTTTTTTGTAGCATCCCTTTCTGCTCTCCCTCTTAAGGTGTTGCAGGCTGGAGTGACCCTTATAAAGGCTTCTCCGTGACGCATGCTCACAGAACAATTAACCACATATCGACAACACTCGTGGGCCAGCGTTGGTACACTGCAAGAAAATATGATCCACAATGGTGTGTGTGTGTAAGAATACCCTAGCGTGGTAAATTGTAATGAAGAGTACCCTAGCGTGGTAAATTGTAATGTCCCTAGTCCCTGGTCCCTAGTGATGAGTTTTCAACATGTCCCTCAATGATCTTGTGCAAACAGTCAAAATACAAATGAAATTACTTCCAGTGCCTGTTTACTAGCCTGCAGATGCAGCTAGTACCAGCTGCTATTTGTAATTGCTCTTGGGTATGCTACTCTACATTACAATAGGGCTGTAGACATCATAGAAGAGAGCAAGCTCAGCAGCCAACAATAGACCTATGAGTTTACCCAACTGAGTCAGATTTCTCATTCATGGATGCATGACAAAGGCCTGAGACTGAGGTTTCACTATGGATCAGGCTATGGAAAGGGGTATCTTCTCACAGAAAGGTTATAAAACCCTCTGTTTTGACAGCTGGTTGTTGAAGGAAGGTTTTGTCATTTGAGTTCCTGGCCACAATCTGAGTCAAAGGCATAGGTTAGAATTCCTGATTACATTGCACTACCCCAATGCTTATTTTATTTTACTCCTATAATTAGACAGTATATACAGTGGGGTCCAAAAGTCTGAGTCCACTACCAAGAACTCTTTTGTTTCCTCCTTTTAAAAAACAACATTTTCAGTCAAATGATATTTCTCAAACAAGATTACATAATTATCAAAAATAATTTAATGAATAATTTAAAATATCTTTTAACAAAAGTCCTTTTTTTTTTCAAAGTTAAAGCACTTGCAGTAAGGACAATAATGCACAGAGGACCATATTTATTTTGTCAATATCTGATATTAGCTGTTAAAAGACCAAAACAATTCACACTGTGTATTAGGAGCACACGCGTTCACATTTGAATGAAATATTTGATGTGACAACAATTTGAGAAAATCTTACCAAATGGTTATTCAGATATATTTCAGTTTCATACAAGCATTTCTCAAAAGATCTAAAAAATTTGATTTGTTACTTGTCTGATTAGCATCTGACCTGCTCCTAATCAGTCACAGTCTGAACTCCTCCATAAGGCCACCTGGAGTTACATGATACTTATACTGTATTTTTCCACCCTTGATATATATATGAAGATAATAGATCGACAGAGTTATGTGATCATTTGTTTGAACCAAACCAAAGACATGGCCAAGGATAAACAGGTGATTTTTCATGCAAGCTTTATTAATCAGAGATACAGCTGCAGTAGTTGTATCATTGGTATGAAAATTCCCTCCTCAGCTAAAAGTTCTTTCTTTCTTTGCCAGTTGTAACATTGAGACTGGTAATTTTCCCGGAAGACATCATAAAACGACATGTTGCAATATTGCACTGCCAAGTTGGACTATGCAGGCTTAGAGAAATTGATGCAGTGATGCCTGTGCACTTC
Source organism: Monocentris japonica (assembly GCA_900323365.1). Lineage (NCBI taxonomy): Eukaryota > Metazoa > Chordata > Actinopteri > Trachichthyiformes > Monocentridae > Monocentris > Monocentris japonica. Next base: position 33,861 of record OOFE01041492.1, on the reverse strand, counting down.
TGTCATTACATTACAGTATCTGTCCTGCAGCTGTACTTATGGAGCTTTAACAGACTAATAATAATTAATAGGATTATCATTTGCGATCTGATGGTAGATTAAAAAAACATTTTCTTGACATTTTTCTTGTAGATACTCAGCTATGTACAATAGCAATTACATTTAATTATTTAACACAAGTGACTGCTTTGACCCCTCTGTCTTTTTTTTTACTGAGATTGTCTATCTTTAGACAGTTGAACTACTGCATGTTGCTGCTGCTGGTGACCATTTTACCATGTCCTTTTTGGAGGGTGGGAGTCTAGAGAGAAGTGCTGCAATATAGCCATATCCAGGACTTGATGCTATGCAGTTGCTGTTTGTAATATTAGTACTTTTAGCTACCAAAACAACTGCATCCAATGGTTTAGACCAGGGAGTGCTTAACAAATTTGTTGACAATCCCCGCTGTATCAGAATGGAAGTTGACTGTTGTTCATGAGTGTAATTTAATTTAGCTAATAGCACGAGTCAGATAAATTTGATTATTGAGTCTTAGTCCAAGCATAACTTTTATATTATTATTACTAATATATGCTAGTGCTAATACTACTACTATTATTACTAGTACTCATAAAAATAATAAATACTACTACTACTACTTCTAATAATAATAATTGCAACGTTAAATAGATAATTACAATAATGTTATTTTGTTATTTCATTGTCAAATGTATAATATTTTCTTTCTCTTCTGCATGTTGCATTTCTTTGAGTAACACAGCAGCATATATTGAACGCCTGAGGGTTCTGCTGCAGCTTGGGTTTTACTTCTATTATCAGCAACTCTAAATAGATACAGTATTATTTTAAGTTGGGACTCAGAGAGGAGATGCTTTATGCCAGGGTGGTATTGTCAATAGCTAGTAATAATGCCATTATTTGTTTGGCTGTCCTCTTAGCCTCCAGGCTGCTCCATGTAATGGTTGCAAGTCCAAAAAAATATCTTGAATGTTGGGTTCCAAATGAATCAATTTTGTGGCGGCAGTAATGTCTTAAAGAATACTGTGTATCTATTACATTTGCTAATGTTGAAAAGAACCCAACATAAAATACTGCCTTTCTGCTTAATTGTACTATATTGTCAGATTTGTTCTCTGATTTCCAGTTAGTTCAATCATATCTTTCATGACTGTCAACTCTTGGCTCAGTCCTCAGTTCGGCTGGTGTCTGCTGCCCTGTAGTTTCCAGTTGCCCAATTTATAGGTGCATCGTATACTGTGGTAAAGCTATTGTCTGCCTGACTTTGTTTTTGCTTTGTCACTCCATTGCTATTGCCTGTAAATGACTGGAGAAGAACTGTTCCTTCCAGGTTATCTCTTAGAGGAATGTTTCTTGTCTCTAGCAATATCTCAGGAAAGCCAATACATGCTGAAGGAGGTCTGTCTCAAACGAGAGGGGAATTGTCATATTCTATTTTTGGAAATGTTCTAGATAACCAGAATAGGTTTTTTTGGTGTTATCAACTTCCTGGTAATTGCTATGGATGCTGTTATGGCTGCAATAAATGTGGTTTAGAGTTAGTGCAGGTTGGCGGTTCCGTTTTGATCTCTCTTGTCTTATCAGAACCAAATTGTAGACAATTGAGACAAAGAAGATCCTTGTGCCAATGAAAGCCTCTCCACCCGATGGAGCAAAGGTTAACTTTCTGTCTAATGAATCACGGAAATCCGATGGAAAATTTCTCAAACGTCAATTGCTGCCAAAGAACTAAGAATATTTGCTGGTTAACCTACAAAATATCTATATTTCTGTATCTCTGGCATCCCTTAGACAACTATTGAAAAGTACACATTTTATTTTTCATTATCCTAAAACAAACAGTAAGGGGAGATTTGAAGAAGAACCTGGAAGAACCTTTAAAATATGGCACAGGTCATAAATTCTTCTAGATCATCCCATTAGGTTTCAGAAGGGGGTGATTGCTGCAATATCAGAGTGAAACGAGACTTTGCCTCAGGGCCAGGCCTGCCCCCAACAGGGTCGCCCTCTGGAACTGTCTTAAGTGGAACTGACTTAATAAGTTAGTCTGACTGGGGCAACACACCACCCAATGCTTGGCAGACTTGGTGTGCATATGCAGCGTCCGACTTACAGTAACTTCTACATTGGAAGTAAGTTTATTATTGAAATATTATGTATGTGTTTTTTGGAAGTGCTGTATTTAAAGGTATGCTGACACATAGGGCTACTTCAAAGTCATGAATAGGAATATTGACAGCAATAGTGAAAGTATTCAAAAGGATACGCCGATGAACAGAAGAGAATTAAATAAACAAACAATTATAGAATACAAAACATGGGACTTCCAGTTATAATTTTCAAAATAAAAGCCTTATTGACAAACATATGTAAGAACAAACTTTGAGTAATACAAAGTACTGATGTGAAAATAAAGAAGGTAACATAAAGTATATCATAAGTATTTCCTTAAAAATTACACAGTTAAACCTGGACTATTGCTAATGCAACAATACTGCAACCATTCAGTACCTACAAGATATTTCCTGGAACTGATAGAGAGGTAATAGAGATGGTGTTTCTGAGAAAGTGTAGCCTAATTCCTTAGGAATTATGCTGTTAAACTCAGGTTGTTACCATCCAAAACCTGTGACAATTAGAATGTCAGAGATTTTTGTCAGTAATTAATCTGTTTATAAGTAGTTACCTGCTTAGTTACAGCTGTAATTACTTGTTATTTTACCATGCATTTATTTACCTGTTAAATACCTAGTCGTTACCTGGTAATTATCTAGTACTTAGCGTGACTGTAACAGGAAGGGTTACCACTTTAATTATCTCAAGCATTCTCATATCTGCCCTGCCATCATAGTATCAAATATGACTGGATGAGTTTGGACTACATGCCTCAACATTATTATGGAATAGCCAAAGCAAACGCAAATCTATAATTCATATTACAATGGATTTTATATGGAGTCATTGACTTTGTTGCTTTCTGTGTATTTTGTTTACTTGTTTGTTCACTTACTGTTAAACAGGCTATGGGAACAATTCAAACTACACTAAAATCTCATCATGTGTCATATGTTTGATCTCAGTGCAACTTGGAAAATCCAAAACAAACTACCACCAAAACATTTTTGGATTGACATGTTTTCTACCTTTTGTTAGGGTTTTGACAGTGGGACAGAGAACTGTGTTTTCAAACACTGATACTTGACATGCAGTATTGCACAATATGCATTTAACCTAGAAATATATGCACTAGTGTTGTTGTGCAGGGGTGCACAATTACAACACAGGAGGTGTAAAATTGTTGCTTTTGAGATGTTGTGTGTCATAAAGCAGAGATAAACATCGGCTACGTGTTCTCAGGTGACTCAATTAAGCAATAAAGACTCCAGATAGCAAGCATGCCCCAAGATAGTACATGCATTGATCTGTAAGTGACTCACTCAGCACTCAAACTTGACAGTGTAGTTTTCAGTACTGAGAAAGCAAGCAGCAGTAAGATTACTGAGGTAAGTGAATGGTAAGTGATAAAAATGTCTTGACAGTGTATTGTTGTATTCTGCACTGTACACTACTGAAGAGAAAGTGGCATGGTTAAAGATTGACACTTAGAGGAGAAAACTGTTAGAGGTGGTTACAGGATAATAATTTACCCTCATAAAGAAAAATAGATTAATAACTGCACAGCACTGAGGTCAGGGTTGTGCTTAATTAACCGACACACATTCTCAAGAGTCAATAGGTTCGGATGTGCCAGATGACAGATGACATTTATTTGTTTTGCATTTTCAGTTAAATATTATAGTTAATTATGGGCAACAGTTTGCAAATGGTATTATGGTTGTTAACAGAAATTACTTGATCTCTTTATAACAAGACTTCAATTTAGCTTGAGTGTAGAGAACTTACTCATTGTTCCTTGTTTGCCATTGTTCTGGGTCACATCTGGGAAAGCAACAGACTTGGCCTATACTCAAAACTTAAGAGATAAGCCAGCCTGATTAAAATGAGGTTCTTTGTTCAGAGGAAATAGATTTCCCTGGCCCAAATCCTTGGTTAATCTTTTCAGATGTGATCTGTCATGGCGAAAAATATAAAGAAAAGTAAAGAATATGCTGTGGTTACAAATCCCTATACTTAATGATCAATCAATTAATCGACTAAACACACCTTCTTCAAGGATTTTCTAAAACTAATCATTTTAGAAAGCTGTTGTGATTGTGACACTGCATGTGATTAGGCTTATATTATAGTTTATTAAAACACATGAATCATGTTTTATACTTCCTAGTAACTGTGTTCAAGGTTCCTCCCAGATCGATACTCATGGTCATAGCTGGAATTCATGAATGCCAAACTGCTCAGTAGTCAAGAGAGTGTTGTAAATGTAAAATTTCATTTGGACATCTAGGTGTTGGTATCGAGCTTTTACTGCAACTTTTTGGATGATTTCCACATTGTAATAGAACTGGTAAATAATCAGCCAATGAGAAAGTCATGCTCCTGAAGTACAAATTTCACACCCAGGGCTGAGCATTGCTTTAGTCATTTTCTGCTGATAGCCCCAGGCACAGAGTGACCTAGCCTGCTTACTCAAACATGAAGGGTTCTCTTCAACAAACACTACAAGAGCCTTTTACATTCTTCTCTCTTGTAATGGAAGTTCCTCGCTGTCCCTCCTGCCCATATGTACACTTTGCCATGCTATTTAACTTTTACTAATATCCCCTCTCTTTGTAAGCAAAATGTAATTCTGATGTAAGTTTGCCATGTTTGCAGCAGATATTCATGGTGTACTAAGGTGTGGAACATTGTCTTTCTACAGGAGACTGAAAGGTAACCCTGGTCAAAATGAGCTCAGAGAGGGAGGAGCGGATCATCGTTGATACTTACCACACCACAATCCACACACTTGGCAGACAAAATGGTCATGAGGGCAGGCGGATACGCTTCATGCACAAAGACGGCAGGTTTCCCGTGGTGTTCCAGAAGGTCCCTGGGGAATGGAGTATGTACCTGATGGACATCTTCACCACTCTTGTGGAGATCCGTTGGAGGGTCATGCTCCTCATCTTTTCCCTCTCCTACATTCTCTCCTGGCTCCTTTTTGGCCTCTTTTATTGGCTTATTGCATATGTACACAGAGACACTGACAATCTAGATAACAAACCCTGTGTGGAAAATGTCCGCAGCTTCACTGCAGCCTTCCTCTTCTCAATGGAGACCCAGGCAACTATTGGCTATGGCTTCCGGGGAATGACTGAGAACTGTATGGTGGCTATCATTGTGGTGACAATTCAGGATGTATTGAGCTGCTTTATCGACACCTCTGTCATCGGCATTGCTGTCGCTAAAATGGCATCTGCACGTAAGAGAGCACAGACAGTGGGTTTTAGCAGCTGTGCAGTGGTCAACCAGCGAGACGGTGTTCTTTGTCTCTCCTGGCGCCTTGGGGACTTCAGAGGTAATCATATCCTGGAGGGCACCGCCAGGGCCCAGTTAGTCCGTTATGTGAAGCACCCATTGGGGTCGATTCTGGTATCATACCAGAACCTGGACATCCAGAGCAGTGACATCATACTGGCCACACCAGCCACCATTGTTCACAAGCTGGAGCCTGGCAGTCCCCTCTACAGCCTGGGCCCTGACACCCTGTTGGAGGAAGACTTTGAACTGGTGGTGTCTTTTACCTACACTGGTGACTCGACAGGTATGCTGCACCAAACACGTGCTTCCTACACCGCGCCAGACATCCGCTGGGGCCAACGTTTCCAGGACATGGTGACACTAGGCAAGAAGCACTACAGGGTGGACTACGCTCTGTTCAACCAGACCACCTGGGTGCAGGTGCCCATGCTTAGTGCAGAGGAGTATGACAGGGGGAGACCTCGAGTAGAGAACATCCGGTCCCAGAACCCCCTCTTACCATCAGTCAAGAGATCCAGGGACAGTTGCCCACCGAAATCAGACTTCAGTGAGGAGGCAATTCAGGAAGCGTGTTTGTAGGCTAAACACAAGCAAACACTGATCAGTACACTCATGTCAATACATGAGCTGTTTCCACAAAAGCTATGTTTTAAGGGTGTTACAGTATAATAGGATTTGATGTGATTGCATTCTTGTGAGTATATTTATATTCCACTTTATATTAGGTTTACAGCCTAAACATGTAAGATTTTTATGTGTTTTGTGTTTTTTTGCTGTATTGAATAAAACTCCACAAAGTGTAAGTGGAATTCTGTCATGTAAGACAGACTCAAATTGAAAGCATTTAAATGTTGACTTGTGGATGTTCCCTAGCTCTGCACCAGTATATTTTTCTACCAGAACACTGACAAGCGAACAAATGTATGATTTGGGGAGGCTTTTTGTACAGTGATTATAGTAATAATAGCATTCAAATTACATGATGCCAATATGTTGTGATTGTGTCTGAGCATTGTCTTCTCCTACTAGTAGCTCTAGATCACCACCTTGTGTTCACTTATTACACACAATATCACTCAAGCTGTGCTGATTGTTTTGGCAAGCCTCATACTTTATAGCTACAGTACACCGCAGTATCCCTGGAGTCTTGAATGGAAAGGATAATTGCACAGTTTTGTGCAATATAAACGGTGCACATGGTTCATCCATTGCAGTATTGTTGTCATAAATTACCAAAAGGTGTTTTGTAGCGATAAGAATGATGATGAGGGGATGATGCTGGTGATTTATTGTTGTGTTTAGGTTATGTTTATTTGTGCAGTTTTAACGTAGTCAACTTGGAAATGGGGGTTTGGCTTTTCCTGTGTAATCAGCTCTTAAACAGGCGCTGCATCTTTCCATTGGCCGGTAACTGCGACAGGGCGGAGACAGGCACATGTGTTTTAAAGTGGGTCCTTGCAACGCCAAATACCCTCTTCAGTATTGCTGAAGAGGGTTATGGCACAATTTGTTAAGTCTGACGTTAACTTGAGCGCGCATAAAATAACAGCAAAGAGAAAAAGGACCCAACTTGGATATTACCAGACGCATGGGACGTATTGCAATAAAAAAGCGGCAGATTTGTGCTTCAATGACTAACAGGTAAGCTGCAAAACACTACATTCACCCGAAACTTGTGGTCGGGATAAACATATAGTAATGTGTGATTTATTCGTTCACTGCCTCATAGCCTCATAACTGCGTTCTAACTGAAATAGTAATAATAAAAATACATTCAGTTCTGGAACAAACTTTTTTTCATTTGTTACAATGTTTTCAGCGTTCAGCAGTTCGTTTATCATTATTATTGTTATTAGTCGCTGTAGTTAAAACGTTGAACTGGTCAGGTTTCTACTGCGCGTTATTGAAAAGCAAACCACAGTGTCAGGCCTGTGTGCGCTGCTGTTTTCATGCACCTGTTAAAGAGAGAGAGCAGGAAGAGGACTGCGAGATCTCCTGCGTTGCCCTGTACCACCGCTCATCCAGGACGATTTGATTTGATTTGAAGTCTTTCTTTCTTTGGTCGAATTGGTCCATGGTATTATTTTATTTCTCTAATCAGTTGTGAAGCCCTATGGACTAAGAATGATAATAAGAATAATGATCGTGTGCAACAACTGAATAAAGCAATAGATACTATGCTGTAACAGGTCATAACAAAAGAAAAGCAGCCTGCTGTATATTGGCTAGGAGTTATTGATTTGTGTAATAAAAAAATAGAGCAGCTTTATGTAACTAGTTTCCATCTGCCTCAGCTGTTGACTCTAATTGAGAACACATGCAAAACAAACAATCACAGGTTGTGTAGCCTGTGTAAGCCTTGGTCTGTCACGGTGTAGACAAAGCTGATAAGTGATGATAAATAGTGGGTAGATAAGGCTCAGTGGGAATCAACCCAATGAACACGCATGTAATAACACTTGCAATGAGAGAGAGAGAGAGAGAGAGACCACACATTTTATAGATCTGTGCTGCTAAATGCGTAGAGCATGGCACCAACACCACCAGCGTCATGGGTTTGTTTCACTTTGAGAGTCTGGGGTATTTAATGCACTCCTCTCTTCTACTATTGGCTTGCATCTTGTTTGTTAGACATAAACCTTAGTCCCTTTGGTCTTGAGCTTTATTTCTGGACTGTGTGCATTGCAGCCTTTTCTGCAGTTTGGCCACTGTCTTTTTTTCAGTGCCTCACGTAATACTAAAGCCAAACGCTTTGTAAAACAGAGAGGGAGCTATATGGCCGGCTTGTTTATGAGGTGAACTGGATATACTATTTAATCACGATAGGGAAGACAGCATGGTGTGACGAAGATAGTTCCCCAGAGGCAGCACATTCAAGTCAACAAGTCTTCCACACCCCTAAGAAAGCTGCATGCATGGTGGTCCTGCAGGTAGGTTAATAATAACATAACTTTAGTCTTGATAGATTATTGATGAACACAGCATTTGTGAATACAAAAATCATGAAAATTGTGGTTATGTCAATGTCAGCCTGTCTGCATTTATTGATAGAGAAATACAGCCTACATCAACAAAGTGCTTGCATGCTGGTTTGAACTGTAAATGAATGATGCCCCATACTCCCAGTTGCTAGTAGTTGCTATTCCTAGTCAACCTAGCAGTGATATCATTAGTAGAGAAAAACAAAGATGATGCAGAGGGATTTAAGAACTGTGTCCTGCACATTTTGTCCCAAATGACTTTTGATCACTTTCAGAACAGCTAACAGCTAAATGATGGAATAATATGGCGGTGTTAACAGTATAAATGTACTTTTTGACCATGTTAATCAGAGCTGTGCTTTCAACACTGCATCAAAGGAACGTGAGAAGTTTCATATATTCGGTGTATTCCAGTGAGCAGACAGACTTTATTTCGTACTGCATGGAACTCCTGTTTTGCCCTTCTCTCTCTGACAGAATAGCGACAGACAGAGACAAAATAGTCTCACAAGGTGGGCAGTTGTTTTGGCATTAACAGAGCATGTCTGGCTGACCATGCCCTTTTGTAGCCTCTCAGGCCACACAGACCAAGTCAATAGCTTTTCTAATTTAGCTGTCCTGTTGCATATGGTGGAAGCTTACTGTTGCTTTCAGAGACACTGACCCTGAGGTTCATTAAACCTTATTACATGATTTAGTTGTATACGATATTGGCCATGCATGCACACAGGTGGTACTGTGCATTATAGTACCACTCAAGAACTGAGATGGAATGGTGTGAGATATTATCCTAGATAATATTGAGTGAAAGTGCTGAAAATTGAATTTTAAATACATGCAACATTTCATAGAGAGTAACTGGAATTATTGTTTTCCCCCATTTGTATCTGTGGAGAAAAGACTTAAGCGACGCATGTACATCGACTTCTTTTTTCCCTTCACTCCAGTCACTCACTTGCTTAACATGAACTTGATCTGTAATTTGACTCAGCTCTCCATGGACTGACTCACGTAATTAATACTTACATTAAGCAGGGTAAACATGATTTCCTATTTTGTCAGCTACCTGAGTGCTTGAATATATTTTTTCTATAGTCTAATACTGACAATGCATGCATCACACATTCTGTGTCTTTTCTGAATGTACTATATACAGTATTTGTTATTGTCAGTATATGCAAGAATAGTGCAAGCAACTTTGACTGTCAATGTATTATTTAGACAGCAGGTAACCACACACCCACATGCATTGATCTTTGCTCTGGTTTCTGCCAATTAGTTTAACACAGTTTTTCTTTGTCTGTAATTTCCACAGCCCACTTCACTGATGAGGTCCAAACATCCATGAGAGAGGACTGATCAGCCCTCACCATACGCCTGGAGTACCACTGGCCCAGTGTCTCCAGTTCCCCTCAGGATCCAGTCCTGTTCTCCATATTTTCTGCTTGAATTTGTCCCTTGGATCATTCAAAACTGTTTCTCCAACGCTTCTACCAAAAACTTAGACTGTTTTCCAATGCAGAAGCGGCCCAGCTCTCCCAGGCAGAAGTAATGGGGAGCGTGCGAAGCCACCGTTACAGCATTGTATCTTCAGAAGAAGATGGGATGAAACTGGCCACTATTGCCGTACCAAATGGCTATGGCAATGGCAATGTCAATAAGGTGCACACACAGCACCAACACCAGAGTCGCTTCGTCAAGAAGGATGGTCACTGCAACGTGCAATTCATCAACATGAGTGAGAAGGGCCAGCGATACCTGGCAGATATCTTCACCACCTGTGTGGACATCCGCTGGCGCTGGATGTTGCTCATCTTCTGCCTTTCTTTCCTCCTGTCATGGCTGTTTTTTGGTTTTGCCTTCTGGCTAGTAGCCCTCTCTTACGGGGACTTAGGAAATGAGACTCAGATGTGTGTTTCTAATGTGGACAGCTTCACCGCTGCCTTCTTGTTCTCGGTGGAGACCCAGACCACCATTGGTTATGGGTATCGCTATGTCACAGAGGAGTGCCCCATTGCTGTCTTCATGGTGGTCTTCCAAAGCATTGTGGGCTGCATCATTGATGCATTCATCATTGGTGCTGTCATGGCCAAGATGGCCAAGCCCAAGAAGAGAAATGAGACCCTGGTATTCAGCCATTATGCTACAGTGGCCATGAGGGACAGCAAACTATGCCTGATGTGGCGCGTGGGGAATCTGAGGAAGAGTCACCTGGTTGAGGCCCATGTTCGTGCCCAGCTCCTAAAATCCCGCACCACAGCTGAGGGGGAGTTCATCCCTCTGGATCAAGTAGACATTGATGTGGGCTTTGATAGTGGCATTGACAGAATCTTCCTGGTGTCCCCTATCACCATTGTGCATGAGATCGATGAGGACAGCCCCTTCTATGAGATGAGTAAACAGGAGCTGGAGACATCAGAATTTGAGATTGTAGTGATTCTGGAAGGCATGGTTGAAGCTACGGCCATGACTACTCAGTGTCGGAGCTCCTACGTGGCCAGTGAGGTCCTTTGGGGCCACCGATTTGAGCCGGTGCTCTTTGAGGAAAAGAACTACTACAAGGTGGACTATTCTCGCTTTGACAATACCTATGAGGTGCCCAGCACACCCCATTGCAGTGCCAGGGAACTAGCTGAGAAGAAGTCCAATGCCTCCAGCTCTAGGAACTCCTTCTGTTATGAGAATGAGGTGGCGCTTGAAAAGGTGGAGTTGGAGGAGGAGTTTGAGGAAGATGAAAACGGGGAGATAAGGGATGTAGACGGTGGTGGCATTGAGAATGCTGCACTTGAGGACTCTAACACAGATGCAGTGTCTGACTCTGAACACAATCTGGACTCCATGCCTTCAGAGACAAGGCCTTTGAGAATAGAATCAGAGATATGACTGCAGTGATATTGAAAGGTTAAATGCTACCACAGGGTATGTTACTGTTAGCTTGAACTTTTGCTCCTGATTGCTGTTGTTTATATTGCATGACAGTTTGTAACGAACTGTGATTTGAGTGTAAAATTCTCTATGCAGAAGCTCAGACACAAGACAACATGCAAATCCAAGCATGTTATATTATTTATGGGGATATATAGAAGTGATACATTGACTGAAAGGAGGCCCTATCGCCTGTGTTTCGTGGGGCTACAGGCTACACAAGATGGGTTAAGTAGCATGGTCCTCTTACAGTACGTGTACAGTCTCTGTGTGTGTATGTTGTCCTTCTTGAATTAGAATAGCCAAATGCATTCACAAATATGCCTCAGTTTGCTAAAAAAAAACAACCAAATTTCTAATTTCTCCCAATGCAATCTAAAGAGATACCAATTTTGCACATTTTCCATTGAGTATCCTGGTTACGATAGCCATTTCTGAACAAAAGAGGAGAGCTTTGGATATTTTATTCCAGATTAACCTCCTGTGGCCTAAATGGCCTTAACATGTGATTGTGACTGGCTAAAGGAAATCTGGATTTAATTTCACAAAAAAAAAAAGTGATGTCATTGGGCCTAAGGCTATGAGATTTTTAGTTTTCAAATGCCAATTTAAATTGATGTTTTTTTTTTTTTTAACCACAATTGTAGTTCAAGAATCTCTGTTTAACTTGTAATACACTTTAAACAACAGTTTGACTAGCTAAACCACCTGCAGAAATACAGGCTAATGTTTGTTAATGAGCCGGTCTCTTAGCAAAGTATATTTACGGTCTCCTTTCAGCGTGGTGGACTTTGTGTGCTCTAGTGGTGTGTGTATGTGTGTGTGAAAGAGAGATAGATGCAGGAATGGGTCGCCTTGCACAGATTACTAGCGCGTGTACTGTACAATATGCTGCTCAATCCATCTTCTTCAAGTATAGCATCTTTTGCAACGTGAGCCTTAACACAAGTCTCAGTCCCACTGGAGGCAGTCTTGAGGTTTGGCATCGACACAGCACACGCTGCATTAGATGTCAGAGGAAGAGGCATTAAGAGGTGATTCGGTGTACAGAATACTTTCACTTCTTGCAAGCCTCCATGTTCTAATGTGCAATACAGTTCAGTGGCAGAATGTGACAGCAATGTGTCAGGAAGCGAAACCCTGAGCCAGAAATGACTGAGCTAATGAATGTTCATGGCAAGTGCTGCTAAGTTACATATTGTATGTTCAGATTTCTAGGAGCCAAAATGTATTATTTGTCTTTTAAAGTATCCATTTGGAATACGATGGTAAATGCAGCCTATAATGTTGTTTATTTCCAGAAGTAGATAAGCATGATTCTTTCAGTGTGTTATCCAAAGCTATGGTGCACTTTCTTCCTCACAAGAGAATTTTCCCCATAGCAGTAGAAACTACTTTATTACCCAAAAGCCAAATGTATATAAGACAACCATAACTCATCTGTTAGTTGTTGCTGATTTGAAACTCCAAACTTTTCCTCGTCTAACAGTAGTTGGCTGTTGAACACATTATTTGAGTTGATTTTGATATAGTCTTTATAAAAAAGATCAGTGTTCTTGGCATGGAAAATGTGCAGGGTTTGGACACGTCCCAGTTAACCATGTTCCTTTACCATGGATGGTCTTGTGGAGAGTGCAAGTTGTTTGTCATTTCTGAAAGGGCCCGTGCTTTGTCATGTTAAAATTTGTTCAGGTCCACTGATTAATTTTTCAGTCACAAACACAAATCGTGAACAGAAAGAACACATTTGTAGCTCTTCAGTCTTACACACGTTTCAGCTTTACAGGTTTTGTTCGACTACTTTTCATGAACTGGTTACCCCAGCTTTTATCTTAACACATTCTTGCTGGGAGAATGATCCAGAACACTATACAGCTTCTCTGGGTAAGGAAATCCATAATAACATTTTATCTGTTCTCATATTGACACTCCTTCTGTCTTAGGTCTTTATTTTTCTACCAGGGTCTTCCCACCTTCCTACACAAATAAGAGACTGTACAGATTTTTTTTATCTTTTGTAAATTATAATGCAGATAGTGTATATTGATATTGCAGTTGTTGAAACAGTTTATGTCCCTTTTTCAATAAAAATGTCAAAAACTTTATGAAAAAGATTCATTGAACGTGAATACCGCATCGACTTCAACTGGTTGATATCATGTGTCTCTAACTGATTAACAAAGAGTGCCCATCCTAATTAATCAACCAGTTCTTTTATGTTTATATCAGCCAAAGGATGCATGTCTACAGAGAACTTTCAAGGATTTACGTTTTGACCTAAATGTATGACACATGGAGCTGAGGAGCAGAGGCCTGCTTGACTGTTTTAGCTATGGACACACATGCTGCTCCTCTAATTTGGAGCTGTGGCCCAAATTCCAGGCTGCTAGCTGTCAGAGCTCATGCCATCATTTACTATAATTCACCAAACTGACTCACTCCAATTCTGTGAAAGCCTACAGAGACCCCACACTATATCAGTCCCCTTCGCTGGAAGTCATTTTCAATGACAGCAACGGAAAGAACGACTCATTCTCTTTTCCCAATCTCTTTCAGTAAACTGTGGAAAATAAGGGCACTTGTGTTCTGCACTGCAGAATGTCTCAAGAAAGGTTGTTAAGGTGTTGAATTAGCTGCGGTAGTTCGTATAAGTCATATTAGTAATGCCATACAGTTTAAATAAGCACACTAGGGAGAAAAGCACAATGTGATTTTCATGATAAGCTCACTTGCTTGTTTCACAGATTTTCATGAGAAAAGATACATGGGTTGATAGTGATCTGTTCCCTAGACCACAGGGACACACAGATTGCATAACACACAGATACTCCAGAGGGGCTATGCATCCAGCACTGTGTGCACCATCAAAGATCATGCACCAACTCATCTAAAGTCAACATAAATGTGCGTAGATTCAGTGTAAGCTGCGATCAATAGGCCTGTACTCAGAAATGAAAGTGTGTTTGCAGTGTGACACATTTGTCACCAAATTTAGTCAGTTTCCATCCCCAGCTGGATTCTGCCAGCATGAGAGGTATTTGGGGGATCTATTGATTGGACACGTCGGCAGGGAGGCAGTGAGCCGATCTGATTTGGTACTACATATGGAGTGGGTGAAGCCTCAGGGCTTTTTCCACATTAGCCAATGAAACAGCCACAAAGCTCGGGCTTGGAAAGAAAAAGGTGACCGTCCCTCTTCCCTTTCTAAATGCTTCAAAAATACTTTTCATTATTTTTCACTGAGACAGTCTCATTGCCTGAAATATAAAGGCACCTACAGTCAGCTGAGGAAACGTTTCTGGTTTCTCAACAGTTCTAGAGTCCCGTGATGAAGTTTGTTACATGCAGCGACTGAATCATTTCACACCAGCTTGCTTTCAAAAGTCACAAATGGTGGCTGTTCTGTCTGCACTGGACATTTGAAAAGAAATTGACAGAGTGTTGGCCACAACACTGTAGCAGAATTTGACGGCAGAGGCCAGGAAGGTCCTGGGTCGATGATGGTGATGACGTCTCTCTGACGACTTCCCTTAGCCAGCTAATCAGCAAAATGCCCATTCAGCTTTGACCTTGAGAGTAGATGGGTGCATGCAAACAAACAATTTGTCAGCAGAGTAACGTAACACAGGACAAATGGTCTCTGTTTCTTGTTAAATAAGGTAACAGTTTCAGATGAAGGGTGTTGTGTGAGACTTCAGCCTGTCCACTCATCAGGTCACACTATTCAGCTGTCCCTTAAAAAGCATGTTTTCCCACAAATATATAGCAGGTATAGATGTTTACTGCTTTCACTCTCTTAAGCGGGGATAACAAGTCTTAAGGCCCTAACATCGCTTTAAAAGAGGAACGATGGAGCTCTGAATAACTGGCCTGTGCAGTTAGCTGTGCAAACCTAAGCAACATGCTACAGGCCTGAAGACAATCACCATGACCCGAAAAAATATAAAGTTATCTCCTGTTGAGGTGAAGTGTAACATTTGTCCTCCAGTTACCCCTTGTAAAAGCTCAGACAGACACCTGTTTCATCTCAATGAATGTCACAAAGTTTATACACATAATTCTAGAGAGTGTTAAAATCATTGGCACATTTATTGCTCAGGAAGAAGTACTGTATATGTAGTCTGGACAAAGTCTTTCCTGAACATATTTAGATAGACAATTATGTTGGGAAAATTTTCTGAATCTGATTTCAAGCCCAAGTATTACTGATGTAGGCCATGTCCACAGCCTGATGCTTTAGAAATAGCTATAATTATGTGACTTTGGCCTAAATTCATGTTTTGTGTGTGAAGTAGCTGCAGCTTAGGTCACCAGGCTTAGTTGGCATCTACCTCTTCTAACACTGGTACACTCATGTATTAAAAGAGACATTCACTGTGTTATGGCATTGTATCATTTTCAATAAATCACAATTACATTGTCCTGTACCATAATCTGAATTTACATTGAAGGAGTGTGAAAATCCAAGCAAATTGTGTGTTTTGTGTTCACATAAACCAGTGTGTTGATAAACATGGTTCCTTGACCTCTATGTGGCCGTTTCACTGAGATGGCTGGCTGGACTTAAGACTGCATCACATGAGTGGTGGTAGGCAAGGCTCCATGGATTATGGGCAGCTCATTTGAAATCCCTTCCGTTGCAGGTGCACCACAGACTGCTCAAGTACACAAGTGGCATATCCTTTATTCTTTATTTATGGGTCACCTGTTGTTTGAATTTCCAAATTGTCAGAATCTGCTTTAATTTCAGGTTGTGCAATCCTCATTTTCTGCTCAATTCTTAAAGAAAAGGATTTGTAACAGTGTGTGATAGAAAGGTGTTATTTGTTCCTACAGATTTTGAAAAAAAAACATTAAAGAATTGTTCAGTGATGATGATGATGATGATGATAATGCCTTATCTGCTTTGCCAAACATTAAGAAAGCCAGTCAAACTGCAGTACAGAGGATTGAATTCAACCTTATACTGGCTTAGCCCATCGCCAGAGGCTTTAATTGTAGCCATCTGATAGATGTGAGGTCCTGTTACAGTTGCTCCTTTTATATAAATTACAAGAATGCCAACCGGTGATGGTGTGCTAATCTTGATGGAAAAACAATTCTGTAGTAGCGCTGATGATCGTGAATTGTAACCATTCACTCATAATGAGTTATTGTCTCAACAAGTCTGTAACTGGGACAGAACCTGCAGACAGCTCATTTCTCTCTCTGAGGATGAAAGCCAGTAGAACTCTGAGCGATGTGCTTGATAGGAGTTTTGCCTTGCTTTTTGATAGGAGTATAACTCATGCAGGATGCAATGTGTTGTCTCTTCATCAACCGTCTTTCTTTTCTCTTCTTCTCTTCAAGCCCCTAATCAACAGGCTGCTGGAGCCCAACATCTAATGCAGCCAGGTCACTGTGGCTGGGAATGCCACTGTATTCTAGGAATCAGACAAAGCTAAGACTGGGAAAGTTAATACTCACGACCCCTCTTATATTTAGTGATTTTCACCACTGTCATATGCAGCCACAGCCTTGAGGTTTCCCTGACATAAAATGATGAAAACTATTTTACGGTATATGAATCATCCCAGAGTACAATGGGATTAAATGAAGCAATTATGTCATTCTGATAGCCTGGCAGTTGCATAAGGCCTCTGGGGCATCTGAGAGAGCAGCACAGACCTGCTGTCTCATGCCTGTCATGTTGCTGACCAGCCAGTCAATGGAACGGCCCCTAAATGACAACATTTTGACTGATGAGGACCCGTGATGCAGGGGGCCAGTGTTGATGGGCTTCTCACCTATCATCTTCAAACTGCAACTTCAAGGGTGATCAAGTTGCCATCGTGACCCTACTCCGGCAGAAATGCTAAACCACAACATATCGTTAAAAAAAGATACTCTTGACTCCGCAGCTGTTTGCCGCCATGCTTCAAGTGGTGCAGGTGAAGCACAGCTCAGGCACCCAGGGACACATTCAACCCCCCATACATGCTGTTTTTGTAAATGAACAAATATTTTAACTACATTTTAATATGCTGTCCTTTATTTTATGACAACCTGTAAGATGCTTTACTTTTTGATGAATAACCATATATACCATTCTATACTATGGATACATATTAGAATGAATTGATGTAGTTTCATTTGGATTTCAGAGAGATTAGAAAACGCTCCACTAGGGTTATAATCAAGGGCAGACATCTTGTCAGGATCCATTAAGGTTTGAGCTAACCTTACACTCTAACTGGGTCACTGCCAGATCACTGATAAATGTGTTTGTGTGTTGGGGAGGGGGATTCCTGACCAGTGACAGTGCAAGCCCCTGTAAATAGTGATCTCTTTCTGTCCTCTGCCATTTGGATGCATTTTTACTTGGATTGTGTTCAATTTTAGTTTAGTGTCAGACAGTGTTTGCTAGTTTTAATTTTGTAGTTTGGTTTAATGTTTAGTTTTAGGTATTATTCTTTGTTTCAGCTTAAGCTTTAGTATGTTGACTGTCATGGATAAGGGCAATATGTCTTCTATGTTGAAAAAAAGAAGGACGTACACATAGTTGGAGAATCACATTAGAGTTCCATAGACTAAGATGTATGTGAGGCTTTACCGGCAACTTGAGCCTATTCTCAGCATTCGCATTACCGGTCCCAAACCATAGTATGTAGCAATGTAACGTTAGTAGACAATTTCAATTTTCTTTTGTGTTTTTTCTTAGACTCCAGTTTTTATTTTATTTCAGTTTACTAGAATCTTTGTTCATGCTTAGTTTTAGCCTTAATTCACATTGAGCTAAACTATAATAACCTTGCTTCGCACACAGACTACCCCCCTGCCACCTCACAAACACACACGCACGCACCCATACTCGCACACACCTGCTAACATTCATTTTGGCTCCATCTTCAACAGCTGAGTGTCTCATGACACGGGGGAGGAATAGAAGAATCCAGCAGGTACAGTATGTTGGACACAATTCAGGCTTTTTCCATTCTCTGAGCCCACTGAAGGACAATATGTATATTGATGCACTGTGGGTGTGTTGCAGCACAGAAGCATTTGTGTCCATTTGAATGCAATGGTTTATGCTTGTCGTATCACTATTATAGTACCTCCAGTTGTCCATCTGTAGACTTTTAGCTTATTTCATTAATCATCAGGTATTTGGAAGAGGAAATAATCTCTTTGTATTGCCTTTCCCTGGAAACCCATCTAGTATGTGTGTCAGGTGGCCCATTCCATTCATCCTCCATTCATCCAACACATTACACTGTTGCAATCATGTTGCTGTATCTCTATCAGCCCGTCACCTATTCAAGCCCCTCCCCTTTATCCTCTGGGCCCTGGCTCCTCTGACCTTGACTCACCACAAATAGACCCAGTGCCAGGAAACAAAAGTGATACCTATTGTATGCTCATTGCTGGCTCTTTACCAGTGGCTCCTTTTATTGACAGGACTTGGCTCTGTGTGTTCTTGCACTTTGTTGCCTATAATGGAGGTGTGAGCCACAGCAACTACCTCCCTGAACTCCTTGTTAAATCCTTCTTGCATGATGCCTGCCTTCATCATTACAGTATCTCTGGCCCCTCTGGCAATGTGGAGTTGCCTGCAGAAACATTTAAAACATTAGAGAGACTAGTTACTCTCACTGAGATGAAAGCTGTTGTACTATGCAAGTAGACTACTAGATTTGGATTACTGAAAATTTGAGACAACTATTTAACATTGTGACATTGTTTCTCTGTCTGTTTGTCTGTCTGTCTCCTGGAGTAAATACAGAAAAGAAAAGAAAAGAAAAGAAAAGAAAAGAAAAGAAATTAAAATAAAATAAAATAAAATGAAAAGAAATGAAATGAAATGAAATGAAATACATAGGACGACAGCCGTAAACATGGGAGAGTTCAAGGATGGAGGATTAAAAGGGCAGAGAGTACTTGTAATTGAGAGGGGGGGTTGTTTATGGGGACAGTTGAGAAGGGGGGATACATTTGAAGTGTGTCCAGACCTTCAGTGATGAAGGTTACCTACAAACTAGTCATGCTAGCCAGCCAATATGGAATGGTTAATATGCTCAGTACCACCAATGTACCACCAGTGTCCTTATAAGACACAGTCACAGATTGTTAATGATGACCTATAAACCATGATGAAGGATGCAATGGCCAAAATCTGTGGATTTTAACATAATTCAAGTATATATTGTTTTATTATGTATACTTAACCTATTGCCACACACATCATACACATTCCATTTTAAACCATTATTATCCAGGGACAGCCAAACAAGCACACATGCTCTCCAGCAAAGCCCTGCATCACATTCACACCTGGGTGCTTCCCAGTACAACCACAGTCTTCTATTGTTGGCCACTGGAGCAGTTGGGGGTGAAGTGCCTTGCTGAAGGGCACCTGGATGATAGTTGTTGAGGGAGGAGAGAGCGTTACTCATTCACTTTCCCCACACATATTTTCCCAGCTGCTCTGGGGATAAGTAACACCAACCTTCCAATCACAGGCCTGTCTCTACAACCTCTACCGCTACCACCGCCTCCATGCTCCAGGAGTCATGATGCTCACTTCATGCTGTGCACATGTCTGTTGTGAATGAAACTAACATCTTTCCACTGAATGTGTGGCAGCTCAGACCCCTTAGGACAACGTACCTGGAAGGAGTGTCAAGAAAGGCCTACTAGGCCAGCCAGGGTTACTATAGTGATATATGGGCAACTAGCAACGTCAGCTCCAGTGTGGAATTCTCTGGAGACTAAAAGAGAGAGAGAGAGAGAGAGAGAGAGAGAGAGAGAGAGAGAAATCAAACTCTTGTTTGTTCTGTGCACAAAGATAGCACAATTGGGTATGTTGGAGTATGGGGATGATAAGTGTATGCCATGTTAGACTATTTTTAGGGCTTATTGCCAGGCAATCAGGAAGTACATAGAGTTGAGTGTGCCACTGGGCTGACCAAATCTTTGCTACTCAAAATGTCTCTGTTGCTTCCTTTTGTATGTAACACTGAACATGTTGGTGATTGTTTTCAGGGGTCAGTACATTCTCCTGTAGCTGACTTGGTCAGCCTTTTCATGGGCATTGTGGGGCATATATGCACCAGAGAACTGTACAAGCTACAGTATGTCCCTTGAGCCCAATTTTGTTTGAAAATGACCTCAATCACCTGTGAACAAAGAATTGCCTGAAGAGCCTCCACTTCAATCAGTCAAGTTCTTTATGTGCAGGGAGACATAAGGGCTGGTCTGGAGGGTGATGCAAGGCTTTCAACATGCATCTTCTATCCACATTGTGTCTAGGTGTGATTAAGCTGGATCACATTTACACTTGACCTTACAATGTGTTTCTGGTATACACAATCAAATTGTTTTTACATCCCTAACCCTAACCCAGTCTGGAGCCAAGGTAGCCATGTCACACTGTACCTCTTGATCATCGATGAGAGAGTGCAGGAGTTACAGCAACACACACACACACACACACACACATACACACACACACAGAAACAGAGTGCGCTAGGAGTAGCAAATGTGATCATCCTCCTCACTTTAGATTTAATTCACATAGAACAAGATTAGAGGATCCAATCAGTGGTGACATTGAGCCTGGCACCCAGTGGAACGGGACACCAGGGAGGCCTAATCGTCCCCTCTGCTCTGCTGTGGCAGGCCAATAGAATCCCCTTCAGACGAAGCAGATGGTTGATATCACCTTCTCCATTTTCTAGATGAGATTATCTCCTCAACTTCAGATCTCACTAGTGGATGTTTACTGTGACGGTGGCCTTTCTGTCTTCCTGCTGCCGGGTGCTGATGCTGGGTTTCCCACAGTATCAAGCTACTTGGGGCGAGGGGCAAGGTGGTGGGAGTGGTACTAAGGGGCAGGCCTTGAGGGGCCAGCTTTTCCAGGGAGGAGGTGGTACAGTCAACACCACATAACACCCATAATGTAACACTGTATATAATTGGCCACTACAAAACCAGACAAGGGGAAGTTGATTTTCATCTCAAAATGCGATAGCCACCGTTTGAAAAAAGTGACACCTACCCTTTCTTTTGATGAGCAAGCAAATGGCGGTGTTTGTGATCACATTGTTATTTGGCATTTTATGAACAGTTAATAAGCAAAAAACTATTCAGTATATATAGGAAGAGAGACTCCTCCATTCTGCTCAGAATGCTATTCCTCTGAACAAGAAGATTAGTCCTTACGTCACAACGCAATTTTCTCCCTTGTCCTGCCTGAGATTACAGAGGTGGCTTATGCTGGGTTTAAGCAGGGCCACCATAAGGAATACAATGCAGTGGGAGCCCTGCTACAGGATCCGACATGTGATTGCTGATTAGAGACTCCTTAGGGGGAAGAGAAAGAGACATAGGGCCAAAGTTGACATGATGGGAAATTTTGTATAATGTATAATATCACAAATAAAGAAGATGCACAAACAAATATGATACACTTTAAGTCTGGTAATAACTGGTTTATTTAACACTCAGATATCCCTGTGTGCAAAAATATGTGACCTCCTTCAAGCAATAACTTGTGGCTCCTCCTTTTGCAGCGAGAACTCGGCCAACTCAGTGAGGTTTTAGGGCGTCTAGCATCAACAGCCCCATTCAGGTCCTGCCACAGCATCTCAATTGGATTTAGGTGAGGACTTTGACTTGGCCAATCCAAAATGCTAAACCTCTTCTTCCTGAGCCATTCTTTGCTAGATTTACTTGAATACATCTTGTTGAACAGCCACTTCCAGCCCAGCTTTAGCTTTCGGACTGATGGCCTGATGTTCTGTTCATGATTTCTCTGGTTTCCCTCAGAATTCATTGTTCCCTTAATGATGTTGAGTCGTCCAGGTCCAGAGGAAGAAAAACAGCCCCAGATCATGGCGCTCCCGCCACCATGCTTGACCGTAGGCAGAAGGTTAGTTTGGTGGTGGGCAGTTTTGGGTGGTTGGGTTTCTATTCAGTGTTCTGTCGTGTTAAATGCTCTCATTCATATATTATTTTGTCTCACAGTGGATTGATGGAACTCAATTTTTTTGATATGATTTTATAACTTTCCCCAGACTGATGCTCACTCACTACTCGCTTCCTGAGGTCCTCCGAGGTCTCCTTAGATCACAGCATGGTTACCTGCATGGGTTACACCAAACCGACCAGCTTTCTCACCTGTATTTATGGCAGTGACACACAAACTGCTCCCCAAAGATCTGACCTTTGATTGGTTAACTTCAAACCCAATTATTTACCTACCTGATTCTATTTCTACTTGATTTAACTGATGCAATTTTTTGCTTAATTTTGCTTATTTTTGTACCTACACTAATTTCTTTTAAACTATTTTCATTTTACTACATGGACAACTTCTTCTAAAAACATATGAAATTAGTAAATACAGACCTTTTATTTCAGTTAAGAGGATTGCATGGCAAAAACAAGGGGTCCACCAACGTTAAAGCGCTGTATATCTATCCTAGCATGGTATCAAAGTAAAGACCTATTCTCCAGTATGATCTAATTAAAGCAGTGTACAAGGACCACAAGTGTAATGGAACCTATCTCCACTCTAGTAGAGCACTGAAAACGGGGCAGGTTTTCCATGTCCAATGAGAGGAACAGGTAACAGGAGAGGAGCGGCCCGCCACTTAAGGAAGCCCTCGCAGCAGAGGGCTTAATGTTACACCATGGCTCAGGTAATCAATGTTCTGCTCGATCTCTTGACTTTCCTGGTCCCTTACAACACAAGGCAAGCAGTTTGCGGACCTGGCTATTAAAGGTCAAGCTGTTGGTACTGAGACAGAACAAAGTTCACAGGTGACAGTGTGATAAAGATGGTGACCAGGCCAGGCTTTTTAGATATAAAATAATGTTCTTTCCATGGTAGTATGTGCTTTTGTGTGTGACTGTGTGTGTGTGAGCCTGCACACATCCGGTCATGTTCTGCACTGTGTTTTGCCAACTTGAGAGATTACTTTGAAAAGGAGAGGCAGCACATACAGCATCATCCGTTTCCCAGAAGTCAGGATTATTTGTGTCATTTAAAGATTGGCAGACTTGGAAATAATCTGGTCAAAAGTCAAACACTTTGCCAGGTCTATTTCAGGAACGACGGAACAACACGTCATCCCATTCAAGCGGGAGGATTAGTTTCCATCCTTAATAAAAAGTGAATGGGTAGGACATGTTAGGGAATATGGACGCTAATCACTTCCCAATGGACCTTGTCAGGCCCCAGGAGCAAGACAGGCTGGCTGGCTCTGGTTCTACAAGTGAATGATATGATTGAAAAAAAAGACCTTCCACTTTTCCAGTGTGGAACCCTCTACATACTGTACACCTGCCTCCATCACTGTGACACTGTATAGCGGTCCTGTGAAACACTTAAGCATCCTTTTCATTCTCTCCCCGTCCCTCTCTCTATTTCTGTCTGTCTGTCTGTCTGTCTTTCTCTCTCTCTCTCTCCTGCAATTGGTCTATAAAACAAGAACTCTGTACTTCTGCATCATGTCTCTTTGAACACAAAGTACCCATTTGTCTAAGATGAAGTTAACAGTTACCATATATATAAAAAGACTTAATCCTCAGAGGGAGAGAGAGAGCTAGCATTAAGATCAGAATGGGCTTCATCAAATTCAGAAGACTGAAAGAGGTTTATATATAATATTTAGTCTCTGCGGGCCTGGATCTTTTTTAGTCCTGGTGGTTTGGCATCAACAGGCACAGACTTGCAGCGAGGCAACCTTGATGAGTAGCATCTCTCTACACTCTCCATCACTGGGGACCAGCGGATGTTTCCATTCGAACAGCTGGGCTGTAAACGTACTGCCTCTCCTCTAGGAAAACAGCTAGGGTTAGGGGGCACTGCTCTTTGCTTCTCCTGTTCTCTGCTGCCAGCTCCATGGCATGTGATGGCAACAAGGAAAACACTCAGTTTCTGACCTCGCTCCAGTGTCAACAGTAACAGGTGTGCAAAGGCTGGAGAAATACTGTTTAGAGTCAATGTAATCTGTCATGGAGAAAGATCCTTTCATTTGAATGTAATCAGTGGTTCATTTGTCTGTTTGCAGATGCAGCAGAAGTGGTCAAGCCCTGGTTCCACAAGGTGAACCTCTTGGCTTCTAGGTAAACATTTTGGTTTTACTACTGGAAACTATGGTTTGATCCCCACATTTGACCCAGATGTATGGCTGTGTGTATGTGTATGTAAATGTACTGTGGCATAGTCCTGCCAAACCCTTGCACATTCATTCATGTTGTTCCAGTGGTGTGAGTAGACTATCTGCACATTCCCACCGCTGCCCGCCACAACAAAACTGGTAGATCAATAGACGCTGTAATGTCAGTAATGCTGGAGGTCATCAGTGGAAACACAGAAACACAGTTATGTAATCAGGCAAATGGAAGATGTGTGGTCAGAAAAAATCCTTTCCTGCCTCTTTAGGCCAAATGTGCCGAACTAAAAACTAAACATTGGGGGCGAGAATAGGTTTGAATTGAATTCCTGTCAACACACTAATGCAGGATAACTGTTTTGGCCTGACTAACTTTTCATTGATGAGGATATTTGACCAGATTTGGGTGGTGACGGCACTGCCTTTAGCTGTGAATAGAAAAAGGAGGGTTCCTTGGTGCAGCTGTTCTACTTGTTTACTTCAGCTCGCAGCTCTTCACCTCCAGCAATGAACGCACAGATATTACATTTCACCTTCTTTGGCTGTCCAAGGTTTTAAAATAGTCCAAATCCGAATCACGCAGTAAACAACATATGCCATCCTTCTTCACCCTGAGGGTGACCATTGACCATTACAGGCCATTACTGATTCCGAAAGGGACCTATTACTCCCACATACTGTATATAGTGACTTAAGCCTCTGTATTTCCTACTTGGTATCTAAGAAGAGTCATCACATGACTGAGACATACCTAATTTCAGGAGGGTTTCATGTTCTTCCATTGCCGTGCTGAGTTACAAATGCTAACCAGTGCAGAACGCTGTCACTCATTCATCAGTGTGTGATCTTGGGATTGGGCTAATTTGACTGAAACCACATATTGACACATTTAAAATGGCCCAACGGAAGCATCAAGACCTGAAATAAAAAATCTCTATCAATAATAAAATAAGACAAAAACTAAGGTTAAGACTAAGGTTATACTGACTGACTTCTACAATGTTCATCCTGTCCCTACAACAACGCTGCAACTTGCTTTTGCTGATATGATGAAATGTTCTGTCATCTGGTTTTTATGAGAATCTGTTGTTTGGATCGCAAATATTGGCTTTAATATGGTGATACGCCTGCTCACACACACACAGACACGCACATATTTCATTGTGGACAGCAATGTAACAGCATAGGGGCAGATCTCCTCTTTGGTTTGCCTTGGCGTGGCGATTTGTGATGAATGGTTGCCACCAGTGTCTCAGGGTGTAATTACGACATACTTTAGTCCCGGCTCAGCTATCAAATCCACTAATCTATTCAGGCTATCACCTTCAATACCCACAGTGGAAGAGGGATTGTTTCAACACAAACAAATGAAGCTGAGCTGCTGTATTGGATTATTAAGGGTGTAATGCTAGAGTATTTCCAATGATTTAAGCAGGCTATGTCCAACTCTGTTTACAAAAGGCTTTTAGAGTTTGGGGATATCAATTTGAAAACTTCTAAGGTTAAGGTCTGAAGTAGGCACTGATCATGATGCCTTTTATTGCTTCTATTCAATGCCTAATACGACTTTGCCCTTACATTCGATAGCTTGTGCTGTGCCCTTTTATTTGATTCCCAGTGCATATCAGTATTCCTTGTTGCCAACTGGGTTAAGAAGCCTGAGAAACCTGAAAAACCGCAGTAGACCTTACCAAGACATTGGCAAATTTTTATCCCCAAAGATCTTACCAAAATGTAATTATGTAATTGCCTTATCCTGTACCAGTCCCTCTGAGATATTTTCCTGAACAGAATCTGCTTTGAGACCCAATCCCTTGGTTCCAGAGAGCACAGCACTCCCCCAAGGCTTTTGATATATAGGAGGGGGTTGACATGCAACATTGCATAAGCATACTTTAAGTTACAGTAAGGATTAACAGTTAATGAACATTTTGATGGCATTTTAGTAAAAAGTTATTGCTCCCTATGGGGAGCAACAAAGTTCCATCTAATCTTATGCCCTATCTTAGACTTAAGACATGAGTTAACGTTACCTTTATAATTGCTATTAACTTTGTTGATATGATTAGAAAGGGACCATCCCCAGTTCTTAGGCTATCAAATTATTTGCAAAGATTGCACTAAAATGGGAAACTGGTAGTTCAGTGATTTTATTGAGCTAGAAGAGAGGAGAGGAGAGAAATATTTCACTCATTTCATTTTTGAAAATGACACACCTACAAAATCAAGACAACCACAGGTAATGTAGCTCTGTATAGGGTTCTGATATTTAAGACATCGTCTCTTGTCCAGGTTAGTGTTGATCAAACTATGTATCCAGCTGTGCTGTATGTACATGCTTGTGTGTGTAGCTATATGTTACTGTGGTGATCAGACACCCTCACCTCTCCATCGTAATGAGACTACTCAACCTGTCATGTCTGGCTGAGTCTATGTTAACACCCATTACCTCTCCCACCGCCACACTAAGACCATGACTCATCTAAGGGTTGCATAAGGTTGCATATGTAGTGTCAGCCCAGGGCCCAGTCAGATTTGATTCTATAAGGTTTCCACCTCTTGAGGGGTTCATTTACCCTCCTCAGACAAGGGACCCCATTCTGACCCCCACCCCAGAACTGGGGTGTTATGCTTGGCTGTTTCTCCCAGCGGGTAGTGGGCAGAAGAGATGGCGCTATACCAAGTCATTTGAGATGGGCCGCTTGTGGCTCTGCCATCTAAGGGCACCGTGGCTAGAATGGCCAAGCATTCCTTGGCAAGGGATTGAGGGGGGTACAGAGAGAGGCGGGGGGAGGGTGATGGAGGGACTCAGCAATCTGGGTGGGATGACCCCCTTTGATTCCTTTTAGTAGATTTCCTTCATTAGTTCCCTGTATTCACAAGTCCCATATTGTCCATCCAAAAATTATAATCCATAATTATAATAATTGGCACATCGCAGTCATCAGTAAGATGTCTGAATGGAACATTGTGAGATGTCCATCCCCATGCCACAGCCAGGTCAGGAGATCGTGAGAGCTGGCATGAGATTAAGGAAATAATTCCAAAATGGATTGTACATTCTTACCATGCCTTGTCTGGCACTCCTCGGTCCATCTTTAGGTCCCTGGGGCAACAGCAAATAGAGTTCTCAAACTCCACCCTGGTGTCTTCGCTTACATCAAGCAAAAATGGACAAATCTAATCACAAGTATTTTAGTTTGTGCTGTGTTACAGTCGATGCTCCTGAGCAGACGGGAAGAGACTCTGGCTCCGAATATCAGTACAGAGCCAGGAATCTGCTTGACTAGCTGTTTAGTAGTTAATAAATGGGAGCTGCTAAGATGTGGTCAGAAGTCTGCGATGATATCCACAGTATCGTTTCTGTGACCCTTTTGCACCTGTTTCAGATTGTAAACAGCTGTCCTTCCCTTGCACTCTCAGGGTACATTTTGGTCTACTTGCACTTTAAGTTGTGAAAATGATACTGCTTACTGCATAGTCCTGATATTCTGGGATCCTGGGATCCGTAAGCACTCAGAAGCTGAAATATATAATGAACAAATTAATCTTGGCAAACCAAGACCCACCTGGACAAATCTAAATCCTTCTGGGAAAATGTTCTGTGGACCAATGAAACTAAATTAGAGCTCATTGGCAATGCAGACCAATGCTTTGTTTACAGGTGACAAAATCTAGCTTTCAAAGAAAAGAGAAACCTACTAAAAGCATCATGAAATCAAAAGATTACCAAGGCATTTTGTCGTGAAATGTGCTACCCAGTGTCAGAAAACTGGGTGTCAAACGAAGGTCATGGGTCCTCCAACACACATCCAAAAGCACCCAGGAATGGTTCAAGAGAAAACATTGGACTGTTCTGGGGTGGCCAGTGAGGAGTCTTGATCTCAATCCCATTGAGGACCTATGCTGAGACCTGAAATGTGCAGCTGGTCAAAGGAATCCTTCAAACATTGAAGAACTGGAGCAGGTTGTAATTGAAGAGTGGGAGAAACTGCCAGCAGAAAGATGCAGGATGTTTATTGATGGTTTCAAGAAACATTTGGAAGCAGTCGTCATTGCCAAAGGTTGTGGTATTAGAAAAGTATTAGATAAGGGTGCCAATGATCATGGCCATAGCCACTTTCAATTTTGAAGCCATGAAAGATTATTTTTTTATATTTGTATTCTTATTCTTTGATTTTGTGCTGTTAAATAAAACAGATGTCTGAAGACCAAAAGTTGTTTGAATTTCCAGTTATTTCAGAAGATATTGTACACTATCTGCATAAAATGCAAGCGTGTCAATAATCTTGGCCAGATCTGTAACTCATTGAACTCATTGCACAGGTTTATTTTTAATGCACTCGATTTTAGCGTTGATAACATGTCCCTCAGATTCTTCTGGCTACATTGATTTAGATTTTTGTGACTTTTT